>VDFB02064626.1:13964-188400 GCA_007258455.2 Sequoia sempervirens
CAAATGCTAAAAAATTAACATGTATTAGCATAATTAGTTAATTAAAACACAACAAATTAAATGTCTCTATGAAATACTCAATCATGTCAAATATGCAACCAAGGAAACAATGAAACTAAACCCAAAGCATATGAAAACTTGAAGCAAAATCTATATATAGTGGATTGGTGCTACTTTGATGTGGAAAGTAGCCCTTTCCCAGCCCTTGATAAGCTTTCAAAATGATGATCAAGATGCAAGTGATGAAGGCGAATGCGTGTATAGTGTAGATGCATAAAATTGTGGATAGATTTCAAGTAGAGGAGGCCTCTATTTATAGGTTAGAGGTTTGAAGAATTGAAGAATAGGAAGAATGTGGGATTAAAAAAAGACCAATGGCATTGCGACATTTGTCTCAATGCTAATGGGTAAGGATTGATCACACTTTGCATGTGTTTGTAAGAGGCATGAAATGCATCTGCTTGAATTGTTTTGGGGGGAGAAATTGTTTGAATGAGAAAGTCAAATGAAGAAATATTCCCTTTTGAGAGGGAAAATGAGATAATTAGTTAATTAGAAAAAATGATTTTCATGTACAAGTGGGTGGGTTAGTCAAGGGTTGAGTGTGATTGAGGTTGAGTCAAAAGCTAGAGAATGTGTAATTTAGGATTAGGAGTTAATTAATCCATAATTAATTAACTTGGAGTAATTTATGCGATTTAACATTTGATTTAAATGGTTTGATTTATTAAACCAGATAAGAAGACTTTGAGGATTTAATTAAATAAATTGATTTATTTAATTAAACAAGAGGACTTTGGAGATTTAATTAAATAAATTGATTTATTTAATTAAACAAGAGGACTTTGGGGATTTAATTAAATAAATTGATTTATTTAATTAAACAAGAGGACTTTATTGATTTAATTAAATAAATTGATTTATTTAATTAAACAAGAGGACTTTAGTGATTTAATTAAATAAATTGATTTATTTAATTAAACAAGAGGACTTTAGTGATTTAATTAAATTAATTGATTTATTTAATTAAACAAGAGGATTTTAGTGAATTAATCTAATAAATTACTTTATTTAATTAATAGAGGAAATGATGTTAATTGATCGAAATTAGATGTATGATGCTCCATTAAGATTATTTGCATGTCTACAACTCCGGCATGCCTTTTCTGTAGGTTGCAATATCTCATTTCTCTATATAAATAGATGGGATAGCTCCCTTATTTGGGATGCATTCATCTGCAAACCTATTTTGCATTATTATACAATTGCATTCTATTGTATTTTGTGAGAGCCTTGAGTATTTTGTGAAGAGCTATATTTGTGAGAGCATATTATTAACTTGTGAGAAAAGTATTGCTTGAGAGGATTAAGTGAAGCTAGGAAGTTGTTGTTGGAAGGCTATGCATCAAGTTAGTCAATTGGATTAAGCGTATTATAGGAATGAGGATCTATTCTTCTCTTATTTGTCTTTATTTATGAAAGAATGAGATTTTGTATGCTTTATTTTGATATTACTTGAGAATACTTGCATTAGGAATTCATAGCATTTTCTTTGGAAAGGGAAAACAAGTTGCTTTATGCTTATCTGTTAAAGTGCTTGTATTTACTTCGTAATAGGAGGAATTGTTTGTCATTAGTATAAGTATACTAGGAATGATGAAACAAGAATAGCTTAAGGGTTATTTTTTAATTGGAGACACATCAAAGTCACAAAGTGGCTTGAAACTATTAGCTTGCGATGTTAGGAAAGCTTAGGAATGATAAGGTTAGTTGTACATCAACAGTTTGGAAGAAATGATAGGATGAGTCATTGTTAATTTGTACTAGTATGATCACTTGATCATTGCTTAACTATTGGATAAAGTCCTAGGTTGGGAGTATCCTATTTGGGTTGAGAAGTATATTGAAACCTAGGTTAAGATTAACTTATTAGGTTGGAATATTCACTAGATTACCCTTGGAACCAATAGGTTAAGAATAACTTGCTTGGATGGGTTGTATGTTGTTCTTGTTGGAGCAGATGGGTTTTGGTTAACCTACTTGATTACACTAATTGTTGATTATTGATTATATCCGAGATTAGGGTATACTAAGGTTGAAACTCACCTATGAGATTAAGTTGATCACTTGAGTTTATGGAGTACTATATGTTTAGAACTATAGGAGGGATTACCTATTGAGTTAAAGTGGCTACTTGGTTAGTTTCTTTACACTCTTGAAATGAAGTCACATTGTTGACAAGATTCTACTTTGAATAACTCTTTTTACTAAGGGGATTACACTCTCGAATAGAATCATCTATTGCTATGATTATTCTTCAAATGAGGTCAATCATTGATGTGGCTATTCGCTTGATGAGGACCACTTATTAATGTGATATATTACTGATTGGATTCAGTTATTTATGAATATTTAATCGATGAATAGAAGAAGCGTATGTAGCTATACTTTAGGTTATTAAGATATTCCTAGGACTAGGTTTTCAGACCGATAAAGGGAATAGCTTGGAAAGATGTTTATGCAAAGTTACTATGTAAACTAGAAAAGCTTGTATGTTATACCTAGGGAGTAGAATATCCATTGAAGGGGGGAAAGATAACTTATGATTAGGCTTTATTGGTAGATATACCATTATAATTTGGAAAATGGATTAGGTTAATTCTAAGGTTAGGGACTACCTATAGAAGGAAATTACCTAAGCATAGTGTTGATGCCAAAAATTGGCAAGGTAACAACCCTTTGTGGGAAACTCAGTTTATGGGGGACTTATTGCGCTAAATTGAGCGACCTCCAAATTTTTAAAGAAGCTTCAACTCTTCCTCAGAATTGGTTTTGAATGGGAAAAGGAAGCGTATATAAAAATAAAGGATCTAATTAAGGGGATGCTAAAAATTTAGATAAAAGGCATGGTAAACCTATCTTTTGAATATGATCTAAGGGTCCGTTCAACAATTTAGTATGTCCTAGAATAACAGAAAATAAAGTTTGAAGCATGAAGAGTGCATTCAATGAAAAAATAATTTTCACACCTATTCACTAAAAAGAGGAGTCAAAAGACATGATCTAAACCAGTAAACTTGCATTAAAATTATAGAAGTTATGCAAATGAACCATTCAAACAATAATGGAATAGTATAAATTTTATCAATAGCATAAGAAAGTAGAGAGGCCGAACAATGGTATAGTCTATGAGTTCTTGCAATAATCTAAACAATAAAAAGGCTTGGTGTCTCTCTAAAATCCTATAATTCTTGAACCCATGGAACTTGGAACATGTAACATGTAATCCTCAAACCTCTCTTCAAAAGCAAAGAGCAGTATATATTGCCAGCATTCCCACTACCTGGTGAGCAGTAATTGAAAATATTTGGAATCCTAAGCAATGATGCGGTAGCAATGATTCTCTTGGTCATTGCAACAGAAAAAAATTTGGCCCCTAGCATTTGGTTGCTCCCCATCTAGGTGCATCCCCTGCGAATGATAGCAGTGGTCCCGGTAAAGTCTCAAGTAGACAAGTGTCACCACCCAGTATAGGCAATTAGAAACATGGCAGCATATCGCATCCCATAGCTTGCTCCATCCTTTGTGTTGAAGAAGCATCCGCAAGGAGACAGATGGCAGCATGGCGTAGCCCATGGTTCATCCTCCCCTCCCTTCATTGAAAGCTTGCATAGGGATGACACGTAGCAGCAATGTTTACAATAGACACCGCTTGTGGGGGCCAACAAATCTTTACACAAATGGGAGATACGTGGCACATGGGTGGGACCCGACGAGGAAGTGAAGGGAAGTAGTTAAAAATAGCGATGGTTAAGACACGTGGGAGCATAGCGGGGGCCGATAGAAAAGCAAAGGAGAGAATTCCTTCGGAGAGCGTTGAGCGGACACGTGGCGGAGGCCGGCGGTCGTTTATCAAAAAGGGTCGATGATGTTTATTGGAGGCATGGGCTGGTACTTAGCAAGAAACAAAACCCAAAGGGAGCCAGTGAATTTTATATTCACACATAGTGAATAGGAAAAATGTCACTCGAAGTACTAGGTGAGAATACTTTGGCCAAAGTAGTGTAAGTTGCCACTGTTTACACTGTTAGTTCAATGTGTTCCTTTTATATGTTCTAGTTCAATATTTTCATACTCGTAGAATGACGACTGTATGAATAGGTTCTAGTTTGTAGAACACAACACTAAGCTTAGATAGGCTATTGTTATGGGATTTACCAACCAATCCCTTCATCAAAGGGTAGGGCCATCTTGTCATATGTGAAAGATGTGGGGACTACGGCTAAGGTCAGTGGTTGGCGAAAAAGTGCTTGAGTGAGAGCTTCTCCTCATTAGATGGCAGTTTAGGTTTGTGAATGTTGCACCAACATTGGGGATAGGCTGGAGTGTATGCACCCAGAGAGAGAGAGGACATGGACAAAAAGGTATGCACTGTGGCATTAGGATCAATTTGTTATATCCTATTTCGAGATGGCTTCGAGGAAAGAGAGCTATGTATGTATCATGTACCCATTTATATGGAAGGATGTAGTCATGAATGATAAACTTGAGTTAATTCAATATGACATCCACGTTATGGAAAGATTTGTGAAATTACAAAGGAATGCAATAGAAGTTTGGAAATAGTGTTATTTCAATTGTGCATGTAATTTACATTATGGACAGAAATTTTTTATTGCTATGTCAAGCATCATAGAATATTCACTTAACATGAAAGATTTGGAATTTTATTGAGTAGAACATCGAGGTTGTTACAAGGCACTACAAGACGAGATGGAAAATAGTCTCAACTACACTTTACAAGCTTAGCTATGGGTATCCTCTATATAATACAAGGGTACATGAGGCCTAATCCGTAGATGAAAGGGAAATGCTACCAAACAATGGAGGAGAGGTTAACCCACTCTCCACCTTCACTTCTCTAAGGTATAAAGTTCTCAGAGACTTAACCCAAATTGATAATATTTCACTTCCAAGAGAGGTTTCTTTTGATTCACCTCCTTCTCTTTATACTCTACCAGAACATGGGAGTTGAGGTCATCCCCTAGGGTAGTGAAATCCCTAGGCAAGCCTCCTTAAAATAAAACAAGATCACTTATTTTTTATTCTCAAGATCACACTATGGTGCAAGAGGAGAGCATACATAAGTGAATTTTGGGGATCAAAAGACACTTGTTTGTTTTAAATCCCAAATCCAAACGTGAAAGGTAAATTTTAAGTCTAATTTTGAATGTGAGGAAAATATTCCAAATAAAATTATATAAAGAAAAAATAGATAAAAAAATGGATTTATGATTTTTTGATAAATTTTAAAAAAATTTATGAAAACAATTTCGTATGAAGAAGTTGTGAGCATTTAGAGTTTGAAAAAAAGGGTTGACTTTGACTGAGTGCAACTAATTTTTGGAGAAGAGTATGGAAAATCTAGTTGAACCAAAGTGAAGAGCTCTGAGCCATCTTTTTTACACCTTTTGAATTTTGAATATCTGACGTGTGAGGAAAAAGGTATGCCCATCTTTGTAAAACAACTCATTTTAGGCTTACAAAGGACGGGGGGACTTAAGGCTAGCCCCTAGGTGCCTAGCGCCTAGTCACCCTAGTGACTAGGGGCTAGTGATAAGCCTTGAACACTACACTTAGGCCACCATGTGACCAAGTTCTATGTAGGGGCATGACCAGGTGCTCGCATCAAGGTTTAGCGACACAACATAAGCCTACAAAATTAAAAAAAAAAGAAATTAAAAAGTTTTTAAATTGAATGTTTTTTAATAAAAATAAATAATATAACATTTCACTTTAAATGTATTGAGTAATAAAACTGTGGGCTACCACGGGTTTAAAATCCCATGTTATTTATTGGCGATATATCACGTAGTAATACACATGATAATGAGGGTTTAAGGGCCCACAATATCTACTCACAATATATACTATAATATACATAACCGTTAATAAAATAAATAAATAAAAATATATTTATATACCTTGCAAAAATATATATACACAAAAACTGCAAAAAATATATATGCCCTACAAAATATATACACAAATATATATACAATATATATACTCAAAAACCACTTGTAGTTCCTATAGATATATGCCCATGATTTTTAACCTATGACATATATAATGTATATCTTCTAAGTTTGTAGATAGGGTCGTACGATCGTATGGATTTCCATATGACCAGATGGATTTTGTACGCCAGGCCCTAATGGGGCCTAAATTTTTTTTAAAAAAATGATAATAAGCAAAACATAATAAATTTTATGTCAAATTCATCTCTTAGCCCTCCTGAGTGCAACCATGATGTTATTCTTGTGATTTGGGACTCCTATAAAAAAATATTTTAAAATCCCCTTAGAAAACCCTTCACCTGCAAGATCAAACTCACAAAAACTCACAAGGAAAATCATTATATGTAAAGATTCATGTTGGAGGTGAACCAAAATATATTGTATGCAAATGATATAAATTAAATATGCATAAAATATAGCTTGAATCAAACCAAATACATGAAAGCCTCATAAAGATCAAGTGTAGTATGTTGATAGGTTGATAGCTTGGATATGGTTGCTCATGATTTTTGCAACATCAAGATGATTCAATAGAAATTTGGGCAGCATAACAATAGCATAAGATTGAGTATTCAAATGGGATGGAAGGCCTCTCATTTATAGAAATTGTATAAAGCAAATCAAGGGCCAAGATGCATTAAGTGATGGATGGCTAGGATTGGTTGAGGATTAGGGTTGGGATCAAAGTTGTTGTAATGTGACAAGTGTCACATGAGGGATAAGGTCTAGGTTTAGGATTAGAACTAGGGAAACATCTTTATGTGGGTGGATATGATTAAGAGGTGTGATATTAAATGAAGGGATGAGATGGAAAGTTAGTTTGACTTTTGGCTAGGTGTCTAAGTTTAATGAATCTAGACAAAAAATTATTTAGACGTGTGAAATGGACATTTTTCACATGAGGAAAAAATTAGATTATGATCCATGTGAATGGATTTAATGGCTAGGATTAAATGGATAAGGATTGAGGGATACATGAAATTAAATAATGGAGGAAAAGGTGGTGGGATTAATTAGCCTAAATTAATTAATTAATTGAGAATTAATTAATTAATTTAGTTGGAGGATTTGGGGATAAAGGTAATGGATAAATTAATTAAATAAATTTATTTAATTAATTGGCTAGGAGAAGATGGGATAAATAAATAAATTAAATAATATTTATTTAATTAATGGCTTAGGATAGGCTAAAGTTAGGTGTGGTTGAATAAGGTCATATTTTAGGTGTCTACACTTTTACTAGAATTTAAGTGAGGTTGCATGAAGATATATTTGAGTCCTTGATGATCTGTTTTTAACTCAAAGGGATTTCCTAATAGAAAATGACTTTATTTTTTGGAGAGCATGAATAATGGCTGCTAGTTCCAAATCATGAGGTGTATAATTTTCTTCATTATTTTTTACTTTCCTTGATTCATAAGCCATCACACCTTCATTCTAAATAAGCACTCCTCCTAGACCTTGAATGGAAGAATCTATCACAACTAAGAAATACTCGTTGGATATGGGACCCTTAGGATAGGTGTTGTGGTTAATTTTTCCTTCAAAACCTGGAATGCTTTATCACATTATTCAAACCACAAGAATTTCTTACCCTTTCTTTGTAATCACGTGATTGGATTTATATTTTTTGAGAATACTTCTACAAATCTCTTGGAGTATCTTGCAAGCCCCATTAAACTTCTTGCTTTTGAATTTTTTTTGAGAATCAATCATTCCTCTATTGCATTTATCTTATCTAGATCAACTGTGATCCCATCTTCTGAAATGATGTGCCTTAAGTAATGGATTTTCTTTTAAAAAAATGCATATATTTTGATAATTTTCCATATAGTTTATGTTCTCTCAATCTTTGTAAAACTAACTGAAGGTGTTCTAGGTGTTTATTTAATAACCCATTTTATTTAAAGCAATACAAGTTTCTTTGACAATAAAAATATTGACTTATGTTAACCATTTATCTCTTAAATAAATACTATCTAAAAATAACGTTCTACTAATAGGAAGATTGTCAATTAACTATAAAAAAAATTCAAAAGTGAGTGCTTAAAACTAGACATGCATTATTCCTTTTTATCATTGATGGTTTTCTTCTTACCATTCTTCAACTGTTTTAGGGTCCTTGCTAACGTCTCAATATCAGATAACTAAATTTCAGGTTCAAGTGGCTTCTTTTAAAGTGTAATTTTAGGTAAATCCATTATCTTTGTCTTTCTATATTTATTTCTCGTTCGTCCTGCTAGTATATCCCCTATCATATCTTATTTCACATAAAATGGTTCTATTTTGCTTAATGGATTTTTAAGTCCAATTAAACTTTGTTCTCCTAATCTATGATGAATAATATTAATCCTTTGAGTTTCCTTTTTTTTGGTTAGGATTACAATCCAACATAAATTATCTATCAAAATATGATTCTATTGAATACAAGATTTGGTTAAATAGACCCTTTGTATAATTAAGGTTTCTATTATTTTGAATTTCTTGAACAATACTAGAAAATTTTAAAATATTCCTTTTTAAGTTCGCTATATCTCTATTGATTACTTAGTAGATCCAAATTTAATATTTATTTACAACACTATAAAATAATTACATGATTAATTTCTTACAATTCAATCCCTTAGTTGTAATTTGCATAAAAAAATTCTTTTAATATTTAGTATTATGTTAAAAGAAAATGACACCTTTGCTTCTTTTTATTTTGCTTGGTTTCTAATTTAAAACATTAAACTCTTTAAGACAAATTTAAACACTTAATAAATCTAGGTTGATTTGTGAATTCACAATAAATTTAGAATTCTCTAAGTATTAAATGTATCATAATCTAGGGTCTATAGGAACAATGAAATTTCTAAGTTTCACCACTTGTTTGTGAGACAAGTATATTTCACATTTCATGTTGAAAAACAGGACAAGAGAGGGAAGTGAACAGTTGTCCCAAAAGTTCAAAACTTATTTGACTTATCAACTTTACACTCATATCTGATCATTAAGCATGAAAACATAGATCATCAACACATCAGTAACACACATAACACCAAGATTTTTTATGTGGAAACCCTGTTAGGGGAAAAACCATGGTGGAGGTTAGTCCACAAGATTGTACCCTGTTAAAAGTATAATGAAAATGAAAATATGGGGAATGCACTTGCATTCAAGTGCACTGCCTAGAGCTCACTACTCAAATACAAAGGAAGACACACTGTCTTACAAAGAGATTCAGATTAAAGCCATTTGTTGGGATTTGAACTGATAAAGTAGCATCTGCTAATGCCTGATCATAGTTCCGGTTAAGCACATGAACAACTCTTCACTCTTCTTCACTCTTCTTCACTTTTCTTCACACTCTGCTTCCTTTTCTTCACACTCTGCTCTTCAACCGAATGATTGAAATTATTCACACATACACACACATTACGTGCACTTGATTCAAACAAAAGAAACCACTCTTATATATCTGCAACAAGAAATTTCACCACTACAAGTCGGCCACAAAGAATTGATAAAATGAATATAACTATCGGCCCAAATCATTCATAATAATCAATGCGTATCAACCAAACTCAGCCATAACTTAGTGAGGACCTAAATCAACATCTTCAACATGAAAACACTTCAATTAAATTCTCCTCAAAAATCCACAACACACTTCAACACCATGTCGGCCAGGAACACGAAAAACATGAACATGCAAGAGAAAATCGCCAACCACGATCTCAACGATCAATGCAGACATGCAAAAAAGATAGAGCACAATCTAGAAGCATCCAAAAACATTAAGAACCAACAGAGAAGTGTTCACAACAACTAAACTAAAAGAAATAGCCTCATCTTCAATCAACAACACTAATTGAAGAAACAAAAAAATTGTCTGAATGAAAATCTTCATAACTCGATCAACTCTTCATGCGGATCTCTGAAACTCCATGTGGATAAACTAGATACACTCAACAACAAACCCTTTAGTCCCACGGCCTCGATCTTCAATGTACAAAATATCCCACCATATTGAACTTCCTTAATCCTTTGCCAACCTACAACTCATTTCTTTACAATTTTCTCAATATCCTGAAACGTATACAACTTCAAATACATTTATGCTAATGGTTTGACATCAATGGCAACCACTATCAACAACAAAACCACAACATCCAACATTTCATAGTTGTCTTAAGCCCATCGAGGATGTCAATCACTTTTTGATTTTAATATTTTCTAATTATAGATATGGATCCAATATTGAATTGGAATCTATAAATGGATTAGGTTTAATAGATGATTGGGCTTCTTCAAACTTGAATTCTATACACTACCAAGCTTAGAACAAAAAAAACTAAATTCATAAAAATATTGAATCTATAAGATAACTCAACTATACTAGATCTAAATATCAATATTGTGTAATACTTAATACATCTTATTTAGTGAATAATCAAATTAAATCAATAGCTAATTAACTATTGGTATCAACTATTTATTTTTCCAATGAATAACAAATTGACATCTTTAACAAATCAATAAAAGAAGCCAATTATTGATCAACAATTTTATGCCTCACAATATTTAAATATAAATATAGTCATGATTTGAATTTTATTGATAACTAATAAAATATTAAATGAAATGTAAAATGATTAATGGTTTACTTTTTTCTAACTTAACTTATATCGATATTTAAAACATCTATTGAATATTGATCTAGTACTATATGACTAAGAATAACTATTCATTAAAGCACAATAAATTAAATCATTTTTCATTAATGTAGGATGATGTAAAGGAAAAATAAAATTAGAAACTTAAAAGGATATAGGATTCATTTGAGATTTCACTTCTAAGGAATATAATGGTTGGAGGATTTGAAGAATTAATATGTTGAAATTTAAAGCTACTTCGGTACCATTTTTTTTGGGTATAAATCAATTCTCTTGATGGTTGTTGCATTATATACATCATAGATGTGAAATTGATTTGATTTTCCTTTCACAACTCAAGATAAGGAATTAATTAGAGAAGACATCCCAAATTTTGAGAATAAAGATTGAATTATTCCATCAAATAAATATTTACTCAACAATGGCCTCATGTTGTATTATTAAATTCCCACTATAAGCACCAGAAAGGTTACGTGAAAACTGAATGAGTTGTATGTAAACTAAAGGTCGTGGAATGCAGGTGGAGGTTGGTATATTTTCTTCCAATGACATGAAATAATCTTCCTCCCATGTACTACATTGTTGGGTGCATGGTATTCCTAACTCTTAGTTGCATAATAAATTGTTTAACCATTTTAGTGTCATGGTTCAGTTTATGCTAGGATTTTCTCTATTTTATTACCACAACTAAGAATTAGTTGATAAAAGATTTAATTCCATGCTATTTGTACTTATAATTATTATCATTTTGTTGGAGTTTCTAAACGATTGTCTAGGTTTCTCTAAGGATTAGCTAGATCCTATACTTAAGAATCCTAGGTCAATGGTCAACGAATATAAGACAAATTTTATAATTGTTAACCTCTATACTTCAGGCTCTACAAAACCAAGGGGGTTCCCCTCTACACAACATCATTCTAAAATTACAACAATGATTTATTGATGTCAAAATAAATTACAATGTTCACACTAACAATTTAGAGGATGAGCCTAATTTGCTAAATCATCTTCAAAACCCTCTACAACTCTGTATTTAATGGTTTAAAGTGAACATAAACAAAAACAAATTAAAGTAAAGATAATTTTCAATTTTAGGTTGATTCTTCCTAGGCTCGAGTTCTATGAATTAATCTGACCAGCGCTTTATCCATTACAAAGTCGAGAATGAAGCAATTCCTTTGAGTAACAAACTAAAAACTAACTCAATGGTTTTCACAATCTCATTTCCTTACAATAAGAAACCAAAAAATGGACAATACTATTAATCTCCTTTAAAATCCCTACTACAACTACAATATCTTCAAAATTTCAACTGAAAGAAACTTTAATCTATTACTTAAATAGAAGCTAACAATTAAACATTTATTATAACAAATATGCAACGAGAAAATTGAATAATATTTGTATTAAGATTTAAAAGATATCATATTATAGTATGGAGACATTAACAATAGGACTCGTATTCATATAAAAAATAGAATTGAGTTTTTTTTACTATTATAAATAAACATTACAACATCCCTTTCTAAAAATTTAGAAGACCTAACTGTACAAGACTAATTCTACATAGGCTTGCTCAAAATCTTAAGAATTGAATCCCTAAAATAAGGCTCAAAATTCCCTTTTATAGAAATAAGGGAGCAACAAGAAAAAAGAGCCTTATTCCACCACTTATCAAAAAAAGAAAAAACTTAAGTGGTGACACCTTTACAAAAGGACAAAAAAATTTATACATGAGGATGTAACTATTACAAAAGTAGTTGGAGATCTTTTGGAGCAGTTGTATTTATGGATGGATTTGATTTACCCAAAATTACTTATTGAAGTTGATAAGACATCTCTAACATTCCTTTTTGACTTATGGTTGTTGCCCTTATATTGGTTGGTGATGACTAATTGAAAAGCAACTCAAGCTTTTGCTCCATTCTTTTCTTTATATTCATCATACTTTGATGATATGTCATCTCTGAGTTCCAGATAAACTACTTCACCCTATCCATATGAGTTTTATAGTCATCATTTATTAGGACATGCACCATGTCAGAGAAACCCATCAAGTTGTACTCAAGCTTAGAGAGCATATCCAAACTAAGGTTTAGCTACTCTATATCCATCTCACCACCTTTATTTACTTTTTCATATGGAGAGAGAATATTAGCAAAATTTTCTTTTCATTCCTTGTAAGGCCTTATCTCTCCCTCATTATCCAAAATGGGAGGCATATGAAATTATTCAAAGCTATCAAAAGTATCCAACTCCCTCCTAATAAGTGCCTTATACTTATTATGATGGCTAATAATGTTATCTAACTTTTTTGACCTAGAAAGGATATTAGACACCAAACTATAATAAAAATTGGAGCCTTTTGAAATAATCTCATTCTCTTGTGATCCCTTGTCTTCAATTGCTAGTTGTGGAGGAGGTAGAAATCCTATAACCACATTCAATTGTTCTCGTAGCTTCAATTTTGTGGCTATGAGGAAGGCTGCTTGTGTGACACTTGTATCCCCTAGTCTTCTAACTATTACATTTCCAATGAGCTCACTTGGATCATTTACTACTGTAGACATGTAAAATATACATGCATATGATCTAGATTCACTGATTTTAATTCGTCCTTAATCATCCCTCTACTAACCATTTTAATCGAATAATATTTATCTAATTAAAATTCATCATATTTCCTCTTTTAATTAAATAAATCAATCTTTATTTAATTAAATCATATTTCCCCTTCTAATTAGATAAATCAACTTTATCTAATTAAATATATCATTCTATTTGATTAAATCATATTCTTCTCTGTAATTAAATAAATCAAATTTATTTAATTAATCTCTAAAGTCATCTCTTTAATTAAATAAATCAATTTTATTTGATTAACTTCAAATGTTCTTCATTTAATTAAATAAATCAAATTTATTTAATTGAATTACTAATGCATCAAATTCCTCCCATTTGATTTAAATAAATCCAAAAATCTAAATCAAATGTCATGTCAACTAATCTCTATCTAAAGTTAATCAAATCCTGATTAATCTTAATCTAATCCTCAGATCCTCTAGCTTTTGCAACTTGCACAATAAATCAATTTATTTGATTTATTATTTCTTCTATTTTCATTCAAAATGACATCTTTATGGAACATGCTTCAAATTTGAAATCTCCCCCCAAAAGGGACTTTTCCTCCAACATGGAATTAACTCCTCTTACATTATCTCTTACATGTCTCCAACTTGGAATTTAAGACACTTTCTTCTTCCTCAATAAGCCAACTTTCAAAATTTCAAATTTCCACCTAATATCATTTATGGGCACAATGACCGAAATGTGCTCATTCCTTCCTCCATTGACATGTTGACAAGTGGCATCTTGCCATTGGTTTGTCTTTTGTCCCACATTCATCCATTTTTCCTATTCTTTCATCTTTGTCTTCTATAAATAGAAGGCTCTCCTATTGATTTTGGATCCACAACTTAATCCACAAGTCTAGCATTTTCATCATAGTCATTTGAATCCATATTTTCATCCATTTTAGCATAGAATTTCATTAGCATAGCAAAGTTATTGGCAATTTTCATCAAGGATCACTCAATCCATCTACAAGCTTATCAAGGGTTGGGAAAGGGCTACTTTCCACATCAAATTAGCACCAATCCACTATGGGATAGGTTTGAACATGCTTCACATGATTTCAATTAATCTCTTTGGTATTTTATTACTTTGTTTGCATTGTTTAGCATGATTCAATATTTCATAGGAGTATTTAGTTTGCTTGGTTTAAACTAACCCATGCTAATGTGTGTTGAGGTTTAAGCTATGTTGCAGATTATGTGCTTACAACTACCTGTGGTTTATTGGTCTCTAGAAAAATAAACCATATAGCTAATGTTTCATTCCTTGAGTTAAACCTTGACCCAAAATATAGAGCATCAACTTGCTCTTCAGATTGTAATACTAGATTAGTTCTTGCTTGTCTACTGATGGTGTCAAATGCAATGGAAGATGACATATCCCACCCTAACAAGAGTAGGAATCCAACACTTCTTACCAATTCTCTACCTCTCTCTCGAGCCAACGACTCCATCTATATGTTGACCTTTCCCCAAAACTTTGTAATTATTTCATTTTTCCTATCCTCTATAAGGCTCTTATCTTGCATTGTCAATTGTGACTCTTCTCCTTTATTCTTAAGGACAAAGTCCTTATACTCTCTCGTAGCGATGAAATGGTCACCTTGCATGAACTATGAGTAGGCTTTCCCCCTTATGTCATCCACTACTTTCCCTCCATTTTCAAAATTTATAAGTAACCTATCATCTAAGGGTCTTTCAATTATTACCCTAGCTGGGGGATTCATCACCTAGGCTATATATGCATCATCCATCATCTCAAATTGGTCCTATGGGATAATCAATCAAAGGTATTGATTTAGGATCTATTTGCTACAAAGGGGTAATTTCTTGTGGAACTTGTGGTAAATCCCCTTGAGAAGTAGAAGGGCCAGGGGTACTTGGTGTTAGAGCAGACACATTTGAAAGTAGATTGCTAGCATTATCCAACATTGTCATACTTCTCACTATGGGATCCTTTATGTCTGAAAATGATCCCTTGAAAGATGGATCAACTTGCTTTCTCTTGTTTTCAACAATTTGGATCTTGACCCATAGTTCTCTTCTTTGTGTAGCCTCCTTCTAAGTGGAGAAATTTATAATCAGATCCTCAATGTTGTCAAGCTCATATAAGAACACTGCCAAATTGAAAATAGTTCTTTGATCATGAATGAAAAGCTCTAGGTCACATCTCCTGACCTTATCCACTTTCATTCTATAAGGGAGAAGTTTATTCAAAATCAATTCCAATCCTTCACTTGATGTGACTTGAAATTTTGAAAATACAATAGTGGAGGTGAGGATGATATGATTCTTGTTTTTTTCTAAAATGAGTCTTATCAGACTCATTCAATTGCCATATGATTTCTTAAAAATAAATTTTGTCTGAAACATTCTAAGGAAGCACATGTGGTGCTACTAGGGATCCATATATGATTACAATGACATCAAAATAGAAAAACCAATCACTCTAGTTATAATTTATCCCTACTTCTAGGATAATTTATCCCTTCATCTCAAAAATCTTCTCACTTTCTCTAGAGCTAGAGGACAAAAGTAGGAAGAAATGGGTTATGAGAACAACGAGTCAATTATTGGAGAGGGGCTTTCCTCTAACTATAGCAGGTGGTATCGATGTTGATGACTCTCCGAGTGTTAAGATGAACTTGTAGCAGAAAGTTAAGATTGGGGTTGATGTGGATACCTAGGATGCAAAATTGAAGAGGCTGAAGAAGAGAAAGGTTATGGCGGAGGAGATTGCGAGATCCATCCACAAAATCAAGACTCTGATTGCTGCTAGGAAAGTTAAGGAAATCTCTATTGATCAGGATAGGGTTAGATCCTCTAAGGAGGAAGATGCTTTGGGGAAGGGGGTTTTTAATATTCAAAGAGAAGAAATGTCTGATGTGTTGGGAACTACTCATGAGGGTTCCATTGTTTTGTTCAAACTATTTAAATGGTTTTTTCATGAACTCAATAAAACTAATGTCAAAGTTAGGGGTGTGGTGAGTAAGGCTGAGGAGTCCTCTATCCAAAATAAAATAGAAGAATTGTTTGATTCCTTAAACACTGTGGAAAAAATTGTGGTGGAGGAAACTCTTAAGATGAAACATAATCTTGAAGGTAGAATCTATTGGAGTTAAAATAAAGAAAGTGAATCAATGTCTTAACAGATTTGACCAATTTTCAAAAATTCATAAACATAGCTAAGATTTGATCTCAATATTAGTCTGATTAATGCATTCATGAGTTGAATGTAATCAGTCATAAACATAATTGAGAAAAGTAATAATACCAACAGTGAACTGAAAAAACAACTTGTAAAGCAGTGAGCAGAATCAAAGAGACACAAGATTTTTCCGAGTGGAAAACCCTCCTAGGGTATAAAAACCACTCCCGAAATGCCTTCCAGGCTTAATCTTTTAAACAAATGTTCACAATGCCTTATAGGCTGATTTTTGAGCACCCACTCAAGGAGCACCAACCCCTCGTTTAGAGATATCTATCTCAAGGAGTACCAACCCCTCAAATTATGATTTGAACAACAATAATAACTCAGAGGATTTCTCTATTTTTAGTTAAGCACATGTTTCTCTGTTTTCTCATCTACAGAATACCTTAAAGATTCAATACTTGAATCCCTAAAATACTATATAGAGAAGAAATTTACAATATCTCTGCATCTTTTTATTTAGATTTTATTGTAGAGTTTATCCATACATTTTCATACAACCAAGGAATGACAATCTCATAATTACAACAACCGAACAAAAACATAGTTTTCTGCTTCTATTTATGCATCTTTTTAGGTATCAAATCTTCAATGAATTTTGTGGTCAAAGGAGCATAGAGAAAAGATAACTCTTTGTGATGTAAATGCCAAATAAGTAACTGTCATAAGAAGTAACAGCTGAACAACCAACCTGAGAATATTCAGATAGAAGTTAACAAAGTTGTTTATAATAGAAATCTTCATCTTGTACCTAGCAAGATTATTAGTCGAGGTGAAATTGATTTCCCAATACAAGAGCCGTTTCACCCAGCTAAGAGCCGACATCAACAAATCTGAAACGTATGTGATCATTTCACTGCTTAAAAAGCACAACTTCCCACCACAGACAAATTTGCAACTCCCATGGCTCCATCAACCACTGTTGAGCTTTCAGCCAAAAATGCACCAAATAAAGCTTCCATATACCACTGATAAAGCCGTTACAGCCAACAACAACATAAACTAAAACTCTCATGATGGCGGCCAAGCTAGGGTTCCATACCCAACCAAAAAGAATAATCACGAAATTTTTCCCTAAACTCTCATTTCCGTCAATGTAACGTTATGCCGAAGGCAATTAAATCGCTAGTCGTTTCCCCATGTTTGAATTTCTGTTATTCATAGTGAAACAGTTGCTAAGACATACACCAGTTATGCTGAAGGAAATTCAATCATTAATCATACTTTGGTTCCTTTTGTTTCGCCATGACCCTTCGTTATCGGGCATACCCTATAGAGAATTCACTTTGTTTTGCCGAAAGCCCCGAGCTCACAATAGATCGCCAAGACATTAATGTTCTCACACCGACATAAACCTTTTGTCTTATGTGCTTCGCTATAACATTATGATATCACGGAGACCTCCTGTAGAGCACACCATGTCTTTCTGAAAGTATTCATCCACTTGTGTGTCACTGAGACAAGTCAAATCCAATATCGACAAAATCCCCCATTGTGCTCTGTCGGTGAGACCGAAGGTCACTCGCCGAGACCTCACGCCAAAAATCCCAATTCTTACAGAGATGCATACCTTTACGTTGTCAATCGGAAAGACAAGAAAACCTCACTAAGATATTATATCAAAAGAAATCTCTCACTGAAAAGCACCCATTTATTACAGATCGGTAAGACAACAAGGTCTCGCCAAGACATAGTTTTCTCCAATGTTGTTAACAGTCTTAGGTTTCCAAGCCTGTTTAATTTTCTGCTGTTTCGATTGCAGACCAGTTCTGCACTTTTTGACAGAATGTCCCAAAGCATTGCATTTAAAACATCTGATCTATATAACAAAACCATAGTGTTGCCTAAGACCAAACTTGGGTATTTTAGGATTCATAAGCCTACAAGTGTTCACCTTATGGCCAAATTTGTTGCAGAAAAAACAATAACCATAGAAGAAAGGATTAACTCTATATGAAGATCTATTACCTCTTAAAGACTGAACATGATCCTTACTAAATTCTGAGTGATTTGAACCTGAACCTTTGACTTCAGAAGAGGGGTTTTGTTTTGTAATATCAATTGAACATTCACCCTTTTCAAAACCAATACCGGTTTTATCTTTATACAACTTTTGCTTGCTGAGCATCTCATTCAATTTTAGAGTGCTTTCATATTTTTTAATTTCCTTCCTAAGATAGACTACTTCTTGTTCCAATTTTTGAATTTCTTGATCTTTGCAGCTTACAGTCTCTCGAAGACAGTCTTCAACTCTTTTAGCTTCTTCAAGCTGAGTTTGCAGAGAGACCATTTCTTGATCTGGTTTATGTTCTTGAGCAAGAACTTGTTTTTTGAGTTTTCTGACCTCTTGTAAAGCACATTTCAGCTCACTTTCAAGATCTACATCACCTTCTTCAACATCAATAGTGTTTGAATCATTTTGCTGAGTAATTTCAGCCATGAACAAGGTTTCATCTTCTTCAATTGATGAATCCTCAGACTCAATATCAGATTCATCATTACTAAACAGACTTTTCTTCTTTTTGAAATTGAAGTTTCGTTTAAGTTTGAAGGGCTTCTTCTTACACAGTTTTTCAGTTGTCTCGTTGTAACAGATTTGATCATCATAGGGACACTTTGCAGCAAAGCGACCTATTTTTCCACAGTTAAAACATTTAAAGGGAAGTTTTCCCTTATATTTTCTTGATCCCTTTTAAATCTGCTAACAAAATGGGATTCTTTAGAATTAGAAAACTCTGATTCACGGACTTCAACTTTTTCTTTCCTTTCAGTGTTAAAGGCAGTTTCTTTTCCCGTTGAAATGTTTTTGCTAGTTCTCATTTCATAGGTAGTAATTATTCCTTGCAGGCTATCTAAGGTAAGTTGATCAAAGTGTTTCTTTTCTTCTAGGGCTGAAAACTTAGATTCAAATTTGGATGGTAAGGTTCTAGCAACCTTTGTGACCACATCAAATTCATTAACCTCTTGACCTATACCTTTCATTACATTGAGAACTTCATCAACTCTTAGGAAATATTCAGCCACTTTTTCATCATCCTTCATTTTCAACTCCTCAAACTGATGTTTGAGTGTAATGATTTTTGACAGTTTGACTTTCTCATTCCCTTGATATATAGTTTCAAGTTTTTCCTAGATTTCATGAGCAGATTTGCAATGCATGACTTTAATGAACATCATTAGTTAGCCCACGAAGATTGGCCTTACGCTCTGGCATTTGTTTCATACCTCTTTTAAAAGGGATGTCGATTAGGAGCCGAAGGTACATTTGTAAGCATTAACAATGCTCCAAGCATTAAGCATCAAAAGAATAAGAAAAGAAACTTCCATTCCATTCTCTATAACACATAATCTGTTCCATCAAATAACAGAGCTCTAGTTACAGAGGCACCCTCTAGAGAATATGCCATTAAACAAACTCCAAGACCAAGATCAATCCAAGGTGATTAAAACCTATCAGAGGACCCTATGCTCTGATACCAATTGTTGGAGTTAAAATGACACTGAGAGGGGGGGGAGAATCAGTGTCTTAACAGATTTGACCAATTTTCAAAAATTCATAAACATAGCTAAGATTTGATCTCAATATTACTCTGATTAATGCATTCATGAGTTGAATGTAATCAGTCATAAACATAATTGAGAAAATTAATAATACCAATAGTGAACTGAAAAAACAACAACTTGTAAAGCAGTGAGCAGAATCAAAGAGACACGAGATTTTTTCGAGTGGAAAACCCTCTCGGGGTATAAAAACCACTCCCGAAATGCCTTCTAGGCTTAATCTTTTAAACAACTGTTCACAATGCCTTATAGTCTGATTTTTGAGCACCCACTCAAGGAGCAACAACCCCTTGTTTAGAGATATCTATCTCAAGGAGTACCAACCCCTCAAATTATGATTTGAAGAACAATAATAACTCAGAGGATTTCTCTGTTTTCAGTTAAGCACATGTTTCTCTGTTTTCTCGTCTACAGAATACCTTAAAGATTCAATACTTGAATCCCTAAAATACTATATAGAGAAGAAATTTACAATATCTGTGCATATTTTTTTATAGATTTTATTGCAGAGTTGATCCATACATTTTTATAAAGCCAAGGAATGATAATCTCAGAATTACAACAACCGAACAAAAACATAGTTTTCTGCTTCTATTTATACATCTTTTTAGGTATCAAATCTTCAATGAATTTTGTGGTCAAAGGAGCATAGAGAAAAGATAAATCTTTGTGATGTAAATGCCAAATAAGTAACTGTCATAAGAAGTAACGGCTGAACAACCAACCTGAGAATATTCAGACAGAAGTTAACAAAGCTGTTTATTATATAAATCTTCATCTTGTACCTATGAAGATTATTAGTCGAGGTGAAATTGATTTCCCAATACAAGAGCTGTTTCACCCAACTAAGAGCTGACCTCAACAAATATGAAACGTATGTGATCATTTCACTACTTAAAAAGCACAACTGCCCACCACAGACAAATCTGCAACTCCCATGGCTCCATCAACCACTGTTGAGCTTCAGCCAGAAATGCACCAAATAAAGCTTCCATATACCACTGATAAATCCGTTACATCCAACAACAACATAAACTAAAACTCTCATGATGGAAGCTAGGCTAGGGTTCCCTACCCAGCCAAAAAGAATAATAACAAAATTTTTCCCTAAACTCTCATTTCCATCGATGTAACGTTATGCCGAAGGCAATTAAATCGCTAGTCATTTCCCCATGTTTGAATTTCTGTTATTCATAGTGAAACAGTTGCCGAGACATCCACCAATTATGCCGAAGGAAATTCAATCATTAATCATACTTCGGTTCCTTCTATTTTGCCGTGACCCTTCGTTATCGGGCGAACCCTATAGAGAATTCACTTTGTTTTGCCGAAAGCCCCGAGCTCACAATAGATCGCCAAGACATTAATGTTCTCACACCGATAGAAACCTTTTGTCTTATGTGCTTTGCTATAACATTATGATATCGAGGAGACCTCCTGTAGATCACACCATGTCTTTCCGAAAGTCTTCATCCACTTGTGTGTCATTGAGACAAGTCAAATCCAATATCGACAAAATCCCCCATTGTGCTCTGTCAGTGAGACCGAAGGTCACTCGCTGAGACCTCACGCCAAAAGCCCCAACTCTTACCGAGATGCATACCTTTATGTTGTCAGTTGGCAAGACAAGAAAACCTCACTAAGATATTATATCGAAAGAAATCTCTCACCGAAAAGCACCCATTTGTTGCAAATCGGTAAGACAACAAGGTCTCGCCAAGACATTATATCGATAGTCATTAGTTTTACCGATAAGACTCCATATGCACATGGTCAGTGAGAAACTTGAATTCACTGAGATACTAATCCGAATACTCCAAGTTTGGCCGAAGTGAAACCCCAGATGTGATTTTCGGTAAGACACTCCCCGAAAACCCATTGATGAAGAGCCCCTATCGGCAAGAAAAAACCACTTCGCAATGACCCTTCACAGAAGCCTTAAACTCTTGCCGATGTGTTTCCATTTAATCTTTGATCGGTGTGACATACCAATTTCGCTGTGACCACATACCAACGATAATATGTCTGGCCGAAGTGAATCTTTAATGTGCCAGTCGGTCGATGTAACAAGTCAAACTCACGAAGACACAATGCCGATAGGATTACTTACTCCAATTGAGCCTCCTTATATATTAGTCAGTGAGACCCGACTCATTTGGTAAGACCTCTCAGCGGTGAAAAAAATTCATGCCGATAGACCTATCCACTGTCGCCAAGACCACGTGAATGTCATGCCGAAAGACCTTTGCTCTGTCGCCAAGACCACTTGAATGTCATGCCGATATGATACCCAAAGTAGAATTTCTGTCATCAAGGACAAACCAACCTGAACACAACTGAGAACCAACAAACTTCCCCTTTGTCCTTGATGGAAAAACACAAATGACTCTCCCCCTTTTTGCCTCAATGACATAGATTAAAGAGAAGAATGTGCATTGCCATGAAACACAACTGAGAATCCAACCAAAATATCATGAGAAACAGCTACAAAAAAAAGAGTAACAGTGCAACAACCAAGATTGTAGGAGAGCTGTAAGTGAATCAAAATATATAACATGCTCCCCTTAAGCCAATGCTTGTAAAATCAGAGAAGTAAAGATTGAGAGATAACTCCCAATCGAAGTCTCAACCTTTCAAATAACTCTTTAGCTAAGGGCTTAGTAAAAATATCAGCCACCTGATCTTGTGATCCAACAAAATGTAAACATACTTCATTAGCCAAAACCTTTTCTCGAAGAAAGTGAAACTTGATAGCAATATGTTTAGTGCGAGAGTGCATAACAAGATTTTTTGAAATATTTATCGCACTAGTGTTATCACAAAGAATGGAAACAGGTTTAGGAACTTCAATACCCATATCGGAAAGAGTTTGACTCAACCAAAGAACTTGAGTACAACATGAGGTGGCAGCAATGTATTCTGCTTCAGCAGTAGAGAGAGAAATAGATACTTGTTTCTTGTTGTGCCATGCCACTAAACAATCACCAAGAAAGAATGCAACACCACTGGTGCTTTTTCTATCATCCAAACAACCAACCCAATCAACATCAGTATAAGCAATCAAAGAGAAATCTTTGCTTCTAGGATACCAAAGACCATAATCAAGAGTGCCTTGAATATATTTAAAAATCCTTTTAATAGCTGTGACATGGGATTCTTTAGGTGATGCCTGAAACCGTGCAACAGTGCAAACTGCTTGCATGATGTCAAGTCGAGAAGCAATTAAATTTAATAGACTATCAATCATTGATCTATATTCAGTTTGATTTGTATCAGGAGAATCATCAACCTTATTAAGTTTGCATCCAGTAACCATTGGAGTGCTAACTGGATGGCAGTCATCCATCTGAAATTTCTTAAGCATCTCTCTAGCATACTTGGTTTGAGAAAGAAATATTCCATTTTCACGTTGAGAGATTTGAAGACCCAAGAAGAAATTTAATTCTCCTAATAATGACATTTCAAATTCAGATTCCATTAGCTGAGAGAATTTTTTACTCAAGGTAACATTGTTGCAGCCAAAGATAGTGTCATCAACGTAAATTTCAACAACCAAAATATCAGAACCTTCAGTTTTAACATAAACATTGCTATCTACACCTCCTCTAACAAAACCATTTGAAAGCAAATGACTGTCCAGCCTAGAGTACCAAGCTCTAGGTGCTTGTTTTAAGCCATAGAGGGCCTTTTTCAATCTATAAACATGATCAGGCTTATCTTTGCAAATAAATCCTTTAGGATGTTCAACATAGACCTCTTCATCTAAATAACCATTTAAAAAAGTAGTTTTGACATCCATTTGATAAACAGTAAATTTTTTGTAAACAGAATAAGCCAAGAATATTCTGATAGATTCTAGTCTAGCAATAGGTGCAAAGGTTTCACCAAAATCAATACCTTCTTTTTGAGCATAGCCTTTGCAAACAAATCTTGCTTTGTTGCAAATAACATTACCATTTTCATCAACCTTGTTTCTGTATATCCATTTGCCTCCAATGACATTCTTGTCATCTGGTCTTGGAACTAACTCCCAAGTCTGATTTTTCTCAATCCGATCAATTTCTTCCTACATAGAATTAATCCAACATGAATCTGTGAGAGCTTCATTAAAAATTTTAGGCTCAAACTAAGTAACTAAACAAAAATCAATTTTTGCCTTTTCATCAGATTCTGGAACCTTTCTTCTAGTTTGAACTCCTGCATTTTTATCCCCAATGATCTGATCTTTGGGGTGATAATTAGCTAGAGCTTTTGATTCAACCTTTTCAGGACTTGCTATTTCATTTTTAGGGCTTGTTGAATCAGTATTAGGCTTTGGTGTTTTAGCTCCTTTTGAAATTATTTCTAGTTCAAGTTCTTCTTCCTCATTATCCTGCAAAGATTTAGCATACAAATGTGGTATTTCATCAAATTTTACATTAACAACTTCAACAATATTATTAAGCCTTTTGTTAAGGCATTATAAGCTTTGCTGTGAGTTGAGTATCCCAAAACGATACACTCATCACTCTTTCATTGAAAGCTCCCAAGGTTATCATCATCTTTCTTGATAAAACACTTGCTTCCAAAAATTTTAAAGTATTTGATAGAAGCAATTTTTCCGTACCAAAGTTCATAAGGAATGCGTTTAGATTTCACCCTAAGTTGCACTCTATTCAAAATGTATACAGTTGTATGAACAACTTCTTTCCAATACATATCAAACAACTTAGCTTCATCTAGCATGGTTCTTGCCATTTCTTTTACAGTTCTATTCTTACGTTCAACTACACTGTTTTGTTGAGGTGTTTTTGTTGCAGCATATTGTCTTTTAATGTTGTGTTGTTCATAGTAATCAATAAACTCTTAAGAAGTGAACTCACCTCCTTTGTTAGATCACAAACATTTAAGTTTCAGATCAGATTCCTTTTCAACCATTTTACAAAATTTTTTGAACCTTCCAAAGGCTTCTGATTTGTGCTTAAGAAATGTGACCCATATCATTCTAGTATAATCATCCACAAACATCATAAAGTACCTTTCACCATTAATAGACCTTGTTCTGGTTGGTCCACATAAATCAGTATGCACAAGCTGTAAAGGTTTTGAAGAAGAATGTTCTTTTGTTTTGAAGCTGATTTTAGTCTGTTTACCACTTAAACATTCTTTGCACACAAAGTTTTCTGGTTTGCTAAGAACTGGTAGACCTCTAACATTATGATTTTTACTGATTCTAACTAGATTTTCAAAGTTTATGTGTCCTAATCTTTTATGCCATAACCAATTCTCTTCAATTTGGCCCATTAGACACATACCTTAATTATTGTCGTTGCTTGATGTGTCAAGAAGATTGTACACATTTCCTTTAGTCCTCCTTTCAGCTGCAACAACCTTTCCAAGCTTGTTCTTAATCTCACATCTTTGCGAAGTGAAAAGAACATGATAACCACTATCATAGATTTGAATAACACTTAGAAGATTGTGCTTAAGACCTTCCACATAGTATACATTATAGATAGGAGTGTCTTCATTCAGAAGAATTGAACCTCTACCTTTAATTTGAATACTAGAGTTATCACCAAACTTAACATAACCACCTACATAATCTTCAAGATTTATAAACTTATCCTTGTCGCCAGTCATATGGTTAGAACATCCACTGTCCAGGACCCATAGGTCCTTTTTCTTGGAATGAAAAGAAGTTTGAACCAACATAGTTTTCTCAATGTTGTTAACAGTCTTAGGTTTCCAAGCCTTTTTAATTTTTTGTTGTTTCAATTGCAGATCGGTTCTGCACTGTTTGACAGAATGTCCCAAAGCATTGCATTTAAAACATTTGATCTGTCTAAAAAAACCATAGTGTTGCCTAAGACCAAACCTGGGTATTCTAGGATTCATAAGCCTACAAGTGCTCACCTTATGGACAAATTTGTTGCAGAAAAAACAATAACCATAGAAGAAAGGATTAACTCTGTATGAAGATCTATTACCTCTTAAAGACTGAACATGATCCTTACTAAATTCTGAGTGATTTGAACCTGAACCTTTGACTTCAGAAGAGGGTTTTTGTTTTGTAATATCAATTGAACATTCACCCTTTTCAAAACCAATACCGGTTTTATCTTTATACAGCTTCTGCTTGCTGAGCATCTCATTCAGTTTTAGAGTGCTTTCATATTTTTCAATTTCCTTCCTAAGACAGACTACTTCTTGTTCCAGTTTTTGAATTTCTTGATCTTTGCAGCTTACAGTCTCTAGAAGACAGTCTTCAACTCTTTTAGCTTCTTCAAGCTGATTTTTCAGAGAGACCATTTCTTGATCTGGTTTATGTTCTTGAGCAAGAACTTGTTTTTTGAGTTTTCTGACCTCTTGTAAAGCACATTTCAGCTCACTTTCAAGATCTACTTCACCTTCTTCAACATCAATAGTGTTTGAATCATTTTGATGAGTAATTTCAGCCATGAACAAGGTTTCATCTTCTTCAACTGATGAATCCTCAGACTCAATATTAGATTCATCCTTACTAAATAGACTTTTCTTCTTTTTGAAATTGAAGTTTCGTTTAAGTTTGAAGGGCTTCTTCTTACGCAATTTTTCAGTTGTCTCGTTGTAACAGATTTGATCATCATAGGGACACTTTGCAGCAAAGCGACCTATTTTTCCACAGTTAAAACATTTAAAGGGAAGTTTTCCCTTATATTTTCTTGATCCCTTTTAAATCTGCTAACAAAATGGGATTCTTTAGAATTAGAAAACTCTGATTCACGGACTTCAACTTTTTCTTTCCTTTCAGTGTTAAAGGCAGTTTCTTTTCCCGTTGAAATGTTTTTGCTAGTTCTCATTTCATAGGTAGTAATTATTCCTTGCAGGCTATCTAAGGTAAGTTGATCAAAGTGTTTCTTTTCTTCTAGGGCTGAAAACTTAGATTCAAATTTGGATGGTAAGGTTCTAGCAACCTTTGTGACCACATCAAATTCATTAACCTCTTGACCTATACCTTTCATTACATTGAGAACTTCATCAACTCTTAGGAAATATTCAGCCACTTTTTCATCATCCTTCATTTTCAACTCCTCAAACTGATGTTTGAGTGTAATGATTTTTGACAGTTTGACTTTCTCATTCCCTTGATATATAGTTTCAAGTTTTTCCTAGATTTCATGAGCAGATTTGCAATGCATGACTTTAATGAACACATCATTAGTTAACCCACACAAGATGGCATGCTTAGCTCTGGAATTTGTTTCATACCTCTTTTTTAAGCAGGATCAGTGGGAATAGAAGCTGGTACATTGTAAGCATTTATAACAATGCTCCAAACATCAACATCAAAAGAAATACGAAAAGCTTCCATTCTAATTCTCTATAACACATAATCTGTTCCATCAAATAACAGAGCTCTGGTTACAGAGGCACCCTCTTGAGAATGTGCCATTAAACAAACTCCAAGACCAAGATCAATCCAAGGTGATTAAAACCTATCAGAGGACCCTATGCTCTGATACCAATTGTTGGAGTTAAAATGACACTGAGAGGGGGGGGAGAATCAGTGTCTTAACAGATTTGACCAATTTTCAAAAATTCATAAACATAGCTAAGATTTGATCTCAATATTACTCTGATTAATGCATTCATGAGTTGAATGTAATCAGTCATAAACAGAATTGAGAAAAGTAATAATACCAATAGTGAACTGAAAAAACAATAACTTGTAAAGCAGTGAGCAGAATCAAAGAGACACGAGATTTTTCAGAGTGGAAAACCCTCTCGGGGTATAAAAACCACTCCCAAAATGCCTTCTAGGCTTAATCTTTTAAACAACTGTTCACAATGCCTTATAGTCTGATTTTTGAGCACCCACTCAAGGAGCAACAACCCCTTGTTTAGAGATATCTATCTCAAGGAGTACCAACCCCTCAAATTATGATTTGAAGAACAATAATAACTCAGAGGATTTCTCTGTTTTCAGTTAAGCACATGTTTCTCTGTTTTCTCGTCTACAGAATACCTTAAAGATTCAATACTTGAATCCCTAAAATACTATATAGAGAAGAAATTTACAATATCTGTGCATATTTTTTTATAGATTTTATTGCAGAGTTGATCCATACATTTTTATAAAGCCAAGGAATGATAATCTCAGAATTACAACAACCGAACAGAAACATAGTTTTCTGCTTCTATTTATACATCTTTTTAGGTATCAAATCTTCAATGAATTTTGTGGTCAAAGGAGCATAGAGAAAAGATAACTCTTTGTGATGTAAATGCCAGATAAGTAACTGTCATAAGAAGTAACGGCTGAACAACCAACCTGAGAATATTCAGACAGAAGTTAACAAAGCTGTTTATTATATAAATCTTCATCTTGTACCTATGAAGATTATTAGTCGAGGTGAAATTGATTTCCCAATACAAGAGCTGTTTCACCCAACTAAGAGCTGACCTCAACAAATATGAAACGTATGTGATCATTTCACTACTTAAAAAGCACAACTGCCCACCACAGACAAATCTGCAACTCCCATGGCTCCATCAACCACTGTTGAGCTTCAGCCAGAAATGCACCAAATAAAGCTTCCATATACCACTGATAAATCCGTTACATCCAGCAACAACATAAACTAAAACTCTCATGATGGAAGCTAGGCTAGGGTTCCCTACCCAGCCAAAAAGAATAATAACAAAATTTTTCCCTAAACTCTCATTTCCATCGATGTAACGTTATGCCGAAGGCAATTAAATCGCTAGTCATTTCCCCATGTTTGAATTTCTGTTATTCATAGTGAAATAGTTGCCGAGACATCCACCAATTATGCCGAAGGAAATTCAATCATTAATCATACTTCGGTTCCTTCTATTTTGCCGTGACCCTTCGTTATCGGGCGAACCCTATAGAGAATTCACTTTGTTTTGCCGAAAGCCCCGAGCTCACAATAGATCGCCAAGACATTAATGTTCTCACACCGATAGAAACCTTTTGTCTTATGTGCTTTGCTATAACATTATGATATCGAGGAGACCTCCTGTAGAGCACACCATGTCTTTCCGAAAGTCTTCATCCACTTGTGTGTCATTGAGACAAGTCAAATCCAATATCGACAAAATCCCCCATTGTGCTCTGTCAGTGAGACCGAAGGTCACTCGCTGAGACCTCACGCCAAAAACCCCAACTCTTACCGAGATGCATACCTTTATGTTGTCAGTTGGCAAGACAAGAAAACCTCACTAAGATATTATATCGAAAGAAATCTCTCACCGAAAAGCACCCATTTGTTGCAAATCGGTAAGACAACAAGGTCTCGCCAAGACATTATATCGATAGTCATTAGTTTTACCGATAAGACTCCATATGCACATGGTCGGTGAGACACTTGAATTCACTGAGATACTAATCCGAATACTCCAAGTTTGGCCGAAGTGAAACCCCAGATGTTAATCTTTAATGTGCCAGTCGGTCGATGTAACAAGTCAAACTTGCCAAGACACAATGCCGATAGGATTACTTACGTCGATTGAACCTCCTTATATATTAGTCGGTGAGACCTGACTCATTCGGTAAGACCTCTCAGCGGTGAAAAGAACTCATGCCGATAGTCCTGTCCACTGTTGCCAAGACCACGTGAATGTCATGCCGAAAGACCTTTCCTCTGTCGCCAAGACCACTTGAATGTCATGCCGATATGATACCCAAAGTAGAATTTTGTCATCAAGGACAAACCAACCCGAACACAACTGAGAACCAACATAATCCTCACACTTAAGGATCAAATGGAGAAAATTTGTGCTATTGTGATAAGGGGTGGGGAGATTTCTAAATCTGTTGGTAAATTTGATTCTACTAGTGTGATTCCTCCTGTGGTTAGTACTAAGAAGCATAAAGATAGTGCTCATGTTGAAGAGATCGGTGTTGCTGGTAATCTGATGGGAAAGGAGGGTGTTGCTGAGAAGGGTGGGGAGAAGGGTATTGTTTTGATTACTGAGGTGAATATGGATGGTCCTGGTGCTAGGACTAGAAACAAGACTAAAGCTTAGGTTGGGGCTTCTGGTAAAGAAATACCTAATTTTTTGGATGAAGCTTAGAAGGTTGCAGCAAGCGACGTGGAGGTGATGAATATTCTGAAAAATATGTAGTGTTGTTGGTTGGGGTCCTCCTTTTTGGCTGACTTTTTGTTGATGGGTCATTGTTGTTGGGCTGATTTTTGCTTAGTGTTGTTTTCTTAAGTTTCAACTGCTTTCTTTTGTAAAGGGTTTCGAGCCCCTTCAAAACTTGTATTTTACCTTTAATAAAAAATTACCAATCTACATCCGAACCAAAGTTCCCAAGAACTATCCTAACAAAACACTCCTCAAAAATTAAATAATTAGACTTCTCACAGTCCTTGTCCCATATATAATTCCATTCTTGGACTGGTAAAACTTTGTGTTCCTTATCTAGGCCATGATGTATAATATAAGTCCATTCTTGGACTCGTAAAACTTTGTGTTCCTTATTTAGGGCCATGATCTGTATGTGTGGGCACCAAATGTCTACCCCATTGAACAAAAAGATATGACACATAAATGAGTACCATTTGAAATGGGCTATGTTGTTGTACTTCTTGATTGAGCTTAAATATCTATGAATTTCCTCAATAATGTAGCCAACAAAGTTGAGGGTTTATTCACATCTCTTCTCTGGACATCAACTGCTAGCACCATTAGATTCACTGACATCTAAATCTTGCAATCCAAGCCCAAAACTTGATAAAGTGGGAGGTATGTTTTCACAAAGTAATCCTAAAAAATTTCATAGATAAATGGCTCTAACTTGCCACTGGAAAACCTCCTCAATTATTTGTTAGGCCCTCTAGGCCTAAAGCATGGCAACCACTTTACCCTATAATTGATCCAGTTGGATAATTGTTGTCAGAAATTAAATTGTTCCACATGCTCTAGAATTATGCACTATGTTGAAGAGCCCAAAAATCTAAACCCGATGCAACTTGAACGGGGGAAAAAGGAACTTGTATGCTCAAGTTATGGCTGGTCAAAGTTGGGGTCAAATTAGGTATAGAGGCTAGTCAAAAAAGTGGAAAAAATCATCATCTCAAAAATGTTCAAAAGTAGCAGCATGACAAAGAGCTCGTCGCCACGATTTCGATGATGTTTGTTTCACGTCAAACGAAGTCCGTAAATGTGAGATACTGTTAGAAAAAGTTTTAGTCAAAATGGGTTGACCATGCTGACGTCAACATGACATCAACATGAAGACATGGAAGCACAGTAAACACTGTACAATGACATGGAACATTCATATGTTGACATGTGGCACTCCTCTATCCAACCGCACGTTGACACGTGGCTCTCCTTTGGCCACCCAACCACATGTTGACATGTGGAACTCTTTCAACCAACTGCATGTTGACACGTGGCACTTCCTGGCGAATGAAATGATGCCACATGGCACCTCCTTGAGCAGTAGGTGTGATAAAATCTTGGTAGGGATCGAACTTGTGACCTCCCCATTACAAGCTTCAAGCCCTACCATTCAACTATCCTACATTTTCTCCCCTAGGCCATATGCAATAGTTAATGATGAACTGACAAAATTTTAGGCAAGAGAAAGGTAAATTTTTCCAAGAGTACACCCATGAATTTAGGAAAAGGGCTATTGCATTGAATGTTCCATTGAACACCCAAGATACCTTGCTTAAGTACATAGGTGGTCTTAACTATTATTTGAGACATCCCATTTTCATTTTGAATCATAGTAATCTGGATGAAGTTTGTGTACAAGCTACACACTTAGAGTCAAGAGGTAAGAGTACTTTCATTGATAATTTTAACAAGAAGCCATCTAAGCTTGAAGGTAAATCTGAAGATAAAGGAAAAGGGAAGAAGATAACTACCAGAAGATAACTACCATTAAGAAGAAGGATGATAAGCTCTCATGGTCTCATTGTGATAGGCAAGGTCATGATGAAGATCACTGCTGGTAGTTGCATCCTGAATTGAAGCTAAAATGGGCTCATAAATAGAAAGGTAAGAAGGAGTCCGCAAATGTCGTTATGGATCTTGGTTCAAATTCTGAAGATGAAACTAAGATAACAACAATGGGATTAAAATGTAAGGCTTCTATTGCCAATGTTTCTGTTGCTAGTTGTGCTTCTGCTTCTAAAGTCTATGATGTCCCTGAAGATAAGAAAAGAAATGAGCTTTTTAACATAAGGGTTGTTGCTAAGCATACTAAAATTGATGCACTCATAGATAGTGGATCTCAAGTTAACTTAATTTCTAAAGATGTTGTAAGGAACTTGGGATTGAAAACTACACAACATAAGAAACCTTATCCACTAGGTTGGGTTTGCGAAAATAATCAATTGCAAGTAACAAGGAAATGCATTTTAAGGTTCGCAATCACAAGTATGTTGATGAGGTACAGTTTGATGTGGTTCCACCAGATGTTTGTACGATAGTGATGGGTAGCCCATATTTGTATGATTGGAAGGCTATTTTCTATAGGGAATTTAATCATTATCACTTGTTTAAAGATGGTATCAGGTATATTGTACATTCTCAGAGGATGAAAATGGTAGATCTTTTGCAAACATAGGGTAGTTAAAAAGGGTGATTAATGCAAGTAAAGATTTGTCTCTTATGTCTGTTAATTCAGGTGGTTCTAGACATGAACTTGAGGTAATCAAGGCTAATCAGATGTTGTAGGATACACCAATGGTATAGCATGAGGAAACAGTAAATGAAAGCATTGATGATCCAAGTCCTCAACTTTTGGTTGGGAATTTGGAGATTTCCTTGGGTAAAAATGTTCTTGTTGTGAAATATAGACATGTTGATTCATTCTCTTTCATATCTACATTGTTATTAAGCTTGATATTAGTCAGTGTTTATTGGTTAATGGTTGTAACAGTTGATGTAGATGCTTATGGAAGTGATAGAATGATATATGTGTTCAACAATGTTATTGCAATCCTGATTGTGATGTTGAGCTAGGTGTATAGATGGATAGGTGATACAGGACAAGTGGGGAGGACATGCCCTCACTTAAATTCTAAATAAATGCAACTTTTGGAGGTCCAAAAGCTCTCTAGTGGGGAGAACTAATCCAGTTGGATACTTGTTAGAAATTAAAGTGTCCCACATGCTCCAAAATTCTATACTATGTTGAAGAGCCTGAAAATATGAACCTGACACAACTTGAATGGGTGAAAAAGGAGCTTGTATGCTCAAGTTATGGATGGTCAGAGTTGGGGTCAAACTAGGTACAGAGGCCAGTCAGAAAGGTGGACAAATTCATTGTCTCAAAAATGGTCAAAAGCAACATCATGACGAAGATCTCGTCGCCACGATTCCAATGACGTTCCTTTCACGTCAAATGGAGTCCGTATGTGTGAGATACTGCTGATCAAAGTTTTAGTCAAAATGGGTTGACCATGCTGATGTTAGCATGAAATCAGCATGGTGACATGGTAGCACAGTTAGCACCATACAATGACATGGAACAGTCATATGTTGACACGTGGCACTCCTCTAGAAAACCACATGTTGACACATGGCACTCCTTCAGCCAACCACATGTTGACACGTGGCACTCCTCCAACCAACCACATGTTGACATGTGGCACTCCTCTGACCAACCACATGTTGACATGTGGCACTCTTTTAGCCAATTGCATGTTGACACATGGTCCTTCCTGGCGAATGAAATGACACCATGCGCCACCTCCTCGAGCAACAGGTGTGATAAAGTCTTGGTGGGGGTCAAACTTGTGACCTCCCCATTACAAGCTTCAAGTCCTACCATTCAACTATCCTACATTTTTAGGATATGGCATGAGTTAGATTCTATTTAGTAAGTTCTAAAGGCGCAATTGGAGGGGAGGTGGTTTGAACCGCCAACCTCCCCTCTCCCAAAAAGTTCTCCTTCCAATGCGCCACATAGTTGGCATGCGATATTCTTGGGGAATTGTTGTTTTTGATAAAGGCTAGGAAATCAATATCCCTTTAAACTTAATTTTTATCACCTTAAAATTTAAAAATAATTTAATCTATGATTTTTATAGCCCAAATTAAAACTATAAAGGGCTAAAACAATATATATGAGATATTAAAAGAATGTAAAAGATAATTAGGGGTTTTTAAAAGGGATATTAGTGGGATTTTATTTGATTTTACATATGTAATTAAAGGGGATTTTGAGAGATTTCAAAACTACATATGTTAATTAGGGGGATTATGGAAGATTATTACTTGTAATGGGAGATTGGGTGATTTTTGTAAATCATGTGGTTATAGGCCAAATTGGGCCAATTTTGTGTATAAAAAGGGAGGTTATGGGTTTGGAAAGGTAACCAAGTGGTGACTTAGAGGTGGTGAATTTTGTGAGAGAGTTTTCTTGTAGAGTTGGTTCAATTCTGTGCTTTGGGAGAAGCATTATTCTATCGCACTTGAAGGGGAGGAACTTTGTAACTCTTGTAAACTAGGAGACACTGTTCAGTTGAAACCTTGTAATCTTTATTGGAGCATAATCAAGGATCAGTCACTCTATTGGAGAGGGACTCGAAGATGTAGCCATCTTGGCGAACTCCATTATCAACTCGAGTCTTGTCTTCTATCTCTCTTTCTCTCTATTATTTTGTTCATCACTTTGTTATTTCTTTATTCATTTAAGCATTTCAGTTACTTTTGAAATTAAGCATTCCAAGTACATTTGAAATTAAGCATTTCAATTCCATTTTAAAAACCTTCAATTTAATCCTTGTAAAGTTATTATTCATGTGCAAAAGTCCTAGATCCTAACATCAGATCAAGTGGTATTAGAGCTTTGTTGTGACTGGTGTTTGCAAAGGTGAATGATAACGCGATCTAGGAAACAATGAGGTGAATGCACACTTGCAAAATACAATCTTGAGATCGGTAAACGAAGAATTTTTCCAAGGATGGAAGGATTGGAAGTTGGCAAAAGTTTAGAGCTTGATGAGAAGACTTTTTAAAAATATTTTCTCGAAATGAAGGCAATGATAGAAGTTCTTTTCAGGAAAGGCAGGAAAAGCGGGAACGAAAGAAGTGTGAAAAAGGAGATAATTCGAAGCAAGAAAAGCATGAAGATCAGAAGGATAAAGGGAAAAGACCAGGAGGTGGTGATAAGCCTCCAGCAACTCCTTCTTCTCCATCTTCTTCTTCTGCCATTCCTTTCAAGGTTGCATATAAGCCTAAAATTAAATTGGATGTAAAATTTGATCTACCTAAGTATTGTGGGGAATTAAATGCTGAGAAATTAGATGACTGGGTTCAACAAGTAGAAGTGTATTGTAGAGTTCAAGGTCTCTTTGATGATGCTTCTAGGATCTAGTTATCTACTCTTTGGTTGGGAGAAACATCTCTACCTGGTGGGAGAGTAGAACTCAGGCATAAATTTCACATGGTAGAGTCAATTTAACTTGGGCAGAATTTGTTAATGCTCTTAAAAAGCAATTTTATCCCTTAGGCCATATGCAATAGTTAATGATGAATTGGAAAAATTTTAGGCAAGGGAAAGGTCAATTTGTCCAAGAGTACAACCATGAATTTAGGAAAAGGGCTATTGCATTGAATGTTCCATTGTACACCCAGGATACCTTGCTTAAGTATATAGGTGGTCTTCACTCTTATTTGAGACATTCCATTTTTGTTTTGAATCCTAGTAATTTGGATGAAGTTTGTGTACAAGCTACACACTTAGAGTCAAGAGGTAAGAGTATTTTCATTGATAAGTTTGACAAGAAGCCATCTAAGCCTGAAGGTAAATCTGAAAATAAAGGAAAAGGGAAGAAGACAACTACCATTAAGAAGAAGGATGATAAGCTCCCATGCTATTATTGTGATAGGCAAGGTCATGATGAAGATCATTGTTGGCAGTTGCATCCTAAATTGAAGCCAAAATGGGCTCGTAAACAAAAAGGTAAGAAGGAGTTTGAAAATGTTGTTATGGATCTTGGTTCAGAGTCTGAAGACGAAACTAGGATAACAACAATGGGATTAAAAGGTAAGGCTTCTATTGCCAATGGTTTTGTTGCTAGTTGTGCTTCTACTTCTCAAGTCTATGATGTCCCTGAAGATAAGAAAATAAATGAGCTTTTTCACATAAGGGTTGTTGCTAAGCATACTAAAATTGATGCACTCATAGATAGTGGATCTCAAGTTAACTTAATTTCTGAAGATGTTGTAAGGAACTTGGGATTGAAAAATACATAGCATAAGAAACCTTATCCACTAGGTTAGGTTTGCAAAAATAATAAATTGCAAGTAACAGCGAAATGTGTTTTAAGGTTCGCAATCACAAGTATGTTGATGAGGTACAGTTTGATGTGGTTCCACTAGATGTCCGTGAGATAGTGTTGGGTAGCCCATAATTGTATGATTGGAAGGCTATTTTCTACAAGGAATTTAATCATTATCACTTGTTTAAAGATGGTATCAAGTATATTGTACATTCTCACAAGATGAAGACTGGTAGATCTTTTGCAAACAAAGGGCAGTTAAAAAGGGTGATTAATGCAAGTAAAGATTTGTCTCTTATGTCTGTTAATTCAAGTGGTTCTAGACATGAACTTGAGGTAATCAAGGCTAATCAGATGTTGCAGAATACACCAATGGTACAACATGAGGAAATAGTAAATGAAAGCATTGATGATCCAAGTCTGCAACTTTTGGTTGGGAATTTGGAGATTTCCTTGGGTAAAAATGTTCCTGTTGTGAAAGATAGACATGTTGATTCATTCTCTTTCTTATATGCATTGCTATTCAACTTGATATTAGTAAATGTTTATTGGTTAATGGTTGTAACAGTTGATGTAGATGCTTATGGAAGTGATAAAATGATATATGTGTTCAACAATGTTATTGCAGTCCTGATTGTGATGTTGAGTTAGTTGTATAGATGGACAGGTGATACAGGACAAGTGGGGAGGCCATGCCCTCACTTAATTTTTTTGAATACATGTAACTTTTGGAGGTCCAAAAGCTCTCTAGTGGGGAGGACTAATCCAGTTGGATACTTGTTGTCAAAATTAAAGTGTTCCACATGCTCCATAAATCTGCACTATGTTGAAGAGCCCAAAAATTTGAACCCAACACAACTTGAATGGGTGAAAAAGGAGCTTGTATGCTCAAGTTATGTCCGGTCAAAGTTGGGGTCAAACCAAGTACAAAGGCTAGTCAGAAAGATGAAAAAATTCATCGTCTAAAAAATGGTCAAAAGTAGCATCATGACGAAGAGCTCATCACCTCGATTCCAAGACGTTTGTTTCATGTCAAATGAAGTCCGTATGTGTGAGATACTATCGATCAAAGTTTTAGTTAAAATGGGTTGACCATGATGACATCAGCATGCCATCAACATGGTGACATGGCAGCACATTCAACACCATACAATGACATGGACTAGTCATATGTTGACACATGTCACTCTAGCCAATCGCACATTGACATGTGGCACTCCTTTGGCCAACCACCTGTTGACACGTGGCACTCCTCTGACCAACCACATGTTGACATGTGGCACTCCTTCAGCCAAATGCGTGTTGACACGTGGCACTCCTTCAACCAACTACATGTTGAGACATGGCACTTCCTGGCGAACAAAATGACGCCACGTGGAAACTCCTCGGGTATGATAAAATTTTGGTGGGGGGTCGAATTTGTGACCTCCCCATTACAAGCTTCAAGCCTTACCATTCAACTATCCTACATTCTCGGGATATGGCATGAGTTAGATTCTATTTAACAAGTTCTAAAGGCACAATTGTAGAGGAGGTGGTTTGAACTGCCAACCTCCCCTCTCCCAAAAAGGACTCCTTCCAATGTGCCACATAGTTGGCATGAGATATTCTTGGGGAATTGTTGATTTTGATAAAGGCTAGGAAACCGATATCCTTTTAAGCTTAATTTTTAACCTCTTAAAATTTAAAAAGAATTTAATATATGATTTTTATAGCCTGAATTAAAACTATAAAGTGTTTAAACAATATATATGAGATATTAAAAGAATGTAAAAGATAATTACGGGTTTTTAAAAGGGATATTAGTGGGATTTTATTTGATTTTACATATGTAATTAAAGGGGATTTTGAGAGATTTTCAAAATTACATATGTAAATTAGGGGGATTATGGAAGATTATTACTTGTAATGGGAGATTGGGTGATTTTTGTAAATCATGTGGTTACAGGCCAAATTGGGCCAATTTTGTGTATAAAAAGGGAGGTTATGGGTTTGGAAAGGTAACCAAGTGGTGACTTAGAGGTGGTGAATTTTATGAGAGTTTTCTTGTAGAGTTTGTTCAACTTTGTGCTTTGGGAGAAGTGTTATTCTGCCACACTTGAAGGGGAGGAACTTTGAAACTCTTGTAAACCAGGAGACTCGACACTGTTCAGTTGAAGCCTTGTAATCTTTATTGAAGCATAATCAAGGATCAGTCACTTTGTTGGAGAGGGACCTAAAGACATAGCCATCTTGGCGAACTCCGTTATAAACTCGAGTCTTGTCTTCTCTATCTCTTTCTCTCTATTATTATATTCATCACTTTGTTATTGCTTTATTCATTTAAGCATTTCAGTTACTTTTGAAATTAAGCATTCCTAGTACATTTGAAATTAAGCATTTCAATTCCATTTTAAAAACCTTCAATTTAATCCTTGTAAAGTTATTAGTCACGTGCAATAGTCCTAGATCCTAACATCAGATCAATAATTATCTCGATTCCTTTGATATTATTTTCTTAGGGCTCCCAAATCTATTGTTAATTAGGCATTAGGGTTTAAATTAAACATTTCAAATGTATCTTTTGTTCAAGTGCATCAATAATTTCCAACTTGTTGTGAACAATGCCCTCTTCTCAAGGTTGTAGGACTATGCAATTCCTCTAATTAGTTCAACATTAATGAATATATTTGGCACTACTAACCTTACCAACCCTAATATCTAGATGTTGCAAATAGGTTTGTCTACTAGTTTCTTTCTGAAGGCGTGAGTGAATAGAGCATACCCTTGAACTGGGATGATGGAATCCCGATAATTCTCATTTTTGTCAATAATCCTATCGGGCAAATTTCTTAACCCTTGTGCCTGTGATGCCCAATTTTACACTAGGGAAAAAATGCTACTAATTTTTTTTTTTTAAAGTAAAAGATACTAAACACTTGCTACAAGCTTTAAAATGTTTCTCATGTTGACTAACTGTATGAATTGGATAACATCGCTCATGTAATGTCCTCAACAACACATCACCTGAGAGCAGCGAGAGGAAGAGTACAAGGACGAGTGAGTGAGGAATCCATCGCGTGCACTCTTGATAGATGAACAAACAATTCTATTAGCTAGGTTATATAGGGATTTCACATGTTCCATTCAAGGGTATCAGTACTAGGGGTAAAAGTTGTGTGAATTCTCACACTAGTAGCCACCAAAAGGGGTCATGTTATGATAGATTTTCTTTAGTAAAAGTAGTTCTCAACATTCCTAATGTAACTATATTATCATCCATCCTTAATAGCGGTGAGAACTAATAATCCCCCTAGATAACATGGGTACTATCGTTATTAACACCTATCTTTTATATATATATATATATATATATTCTCTTTTCTTTTGCATAATAAGATTAATCTTTCCTGTTAATATTAACATTAACATCAACATTGTCATTAACTCCTAACATTAATTAAAATAATGCTCTTCTTAAAATTTATATATTATCCCAAAATGTAATATCTCTCAACTATATATCACGTATTTATTTATTTAATTATCAATTACCCTCTTACTTATTAATGCTTAGTATTACTTTTTGATTTCTTTTAAATTTTAAATTCATATACTTACCTTCCCCACTTAAGCCCATAAGCCACGTAACCCCCTCCTTTTACTTTTCTTTCTTATATATATTTTTTTCATTTTAGATTTAAAAGAATATTCTTCTCCTTATTAATTTTTTTTAAAAAAAGGCATGCATTCCTAAATTTATTTAAGGATCCTTTAGTTTTGTATATACATATTTTTTTAGATTTTACCTTAAAGGATGACATTACAATTTAACCTACTTTTATGCAACGAATTAAACTACCATGCTTCTCCCGTTCATTCCTCTCTTCCACGTAGAGGACCGCATCACTAAGATAGGGTATGCACTGCAACGATTTATGGTTTTGATATTGTAATACCCGTTGCTTTATTTACACATACAGATAATATATATATATATTTTCTGAGAAATTTTATAATGAAATTATTTATTTCACAAATCTGTGTGTATTATTAGATAACATCCCAAATCTGTGTATTTATCAAGTAGTATTATAGATTTGTGAGTGTATTTAAAGAAGTTATCTGAGTAATATTTTAAAATATCATATACCTGTGTATCCCTTTATTTATTTTGTAACATACCTGAAATTTTGTTATTATGGATTTATAACTTTGCTTTTTTACAGACATGAATTTATTTATTTATTCTTTTGCTTCACTCTATGGCATACCCTTTTCTACTGTATTTCTCACCTATAAAAGATCATGTGAATTAAATTGTGTTTGACTTGCATTTATTTTGTAGTACAACCAAGTAAATTTACATTTGTCTTTATACAATAAATACATACTTTTACTACATGCATTTAAAAACTCTCATAATACCTTTAATATATTTTAGGGGAAATTCTTTTCACTACAAATTTCAATCTTATGAAACTAACTAGTTAGTGTATCCCTATCCATTTGTTTTTTCATAATAAGGATATCTACTCTTTCCTAATAGAGAGGTAGCAACTAATTTTTATCTTTCATGGTGACTTAAATTAATATCTTTCTTTCAAGAAATATAATCTAAAGATACATAAATATCAATGAAAGCCTCTCTTTTCATGCAAGATACAAAAGCTTTCAATACTACATATAACACATTTAGAGACAACTTGCTAATAAAATAAACCTCACTTTTTTTTCTTTTTCTTTTTTTCCATTCTTTCATTTTACAATAGAATGCTTTGCGCTTCAATATTACAAACGATACTTCAGGATAACATGCATAGCACACAAATAAATAAGGCTTGCTCTAGCACAAATAATATTGAGGTACTAATAACCCAAACTCACATAACATAAACCTTCCTCTTTATGTTATTTCATTTTACAATGATACACTAGTCTTCATCATTACAACAATATTTAAAAACACAAAGAATGAAACACAAAAGAATGAGGCTTGCTCACCACCCTACCATAAATGACATCATGAAGCCTCATGGGGCTCTAACCATTCCCCCGAGCTAGAAGATAACTACCAAATAGTTTTGGCATGAAAAAAGAAGAAGAAGAAAGAATAACTTGTTTACACTTTTCTATCTACCCATATCTTCCATATATGCTCTCAATCCACATATTCACAACATTGAACTCACTTTTTCAAACAATAACAAAATGACACAATCAATATTATAACTAAACTCAACTTGATAACAATAAGGAAAATGACTTATCTTCACAACTATGCTCTTTGAACACCTTCAACATATGTGAGAGCTCCTTGCTTCTCTCTATTCTTCCTTCTCTTCCTTCTCCATTCCAAAACCATAAGGTTCTCCAAAAGGAGAAGTGGGTAACACCTTTTCTCTCTTCACAAAGAAGATATAAAGGAAACTCAACTTGAATCTCTTTGAATGAGGGAGTGACACTTGTCACTCTTTCATTCAATCTTCCAGCACAATCTCCCACAAGTGTTCACACATGTGTGAGCAAATTTGGGGAGATGGGAAGATGAGGAGTGTACTCCACTCCATCTCAAAAGTCTCCATCTTCATTAAAAGGGGGGAGGAGTACTTGGTCACTCTCTCTATCTCATGTCACATCTCAAAATTGGGTTTAAAAAAATCAAGACATTTCCTTTTTTCCCAAATCTCTCAAATTCGTCATTTTTCAAAAAAGACAATAAATGAGGGTCATATCTTAGATATGGTCAAATATATGGCTATAATTGAGCCAAATTGAAAATAGTTCTTTGATCATGAATGAAAAGCTCTAGGTCACATCTCCTGACCTTATCCACTTTCATTCTATAAGGGAGAAGTTTATTCAAAATCAATTCCAATCCTTCACTTGATGTGACTTGAAATTTTGAAAATACAATAGTGGAGGTGAGGATGATATGATTCTTGTTTTTTTCTAAAATGAGTCTTATCAGACTCATTCAATTGCCATATGATTTCTTAAAAATAAATTTTGTCTGAAACATTCTAAGGAAGCACATGTGGTGCTACTAGGGATCCATATATGATTACAATGACATCAAAATAGAAAAACCAATCACTCTAGTTATAATTTATCCCTACTTCTAGGATCCCTGGTCCAAAAACTTTCTCACTTGCTCTAATAATGACCAATCTACATCCTAAATCCAGCTTGAGAATATCCTAACAAAACACTACTCAAAATTAAATAATTGGACTTCTCATAGTCCTTCTCATAGATATAAGTCCATTCTTGGATGGTAAAACTCTTTTTGCTCATCCAAGGCCCTGATCTACATGTGTGGGGACCAAATGTCTACCCCACTAAATAAAATATAACACATTAAGGAGTACCATTTGAAATGGACTATGTTGTTGTCCTTGTTGATTGAGCTTAAAGCTTTGTGAATTTCCTCAACAATGTAGCCATCATATTTATAGGGTTTATTCACATCTCTACTCTGGGAATCAACTGCTAGCACTATAAGATTTACCAACATTTGAATCTTGAAATCCAAGCCCAATAGTTGATAGATTGAGAGGTATGTTTTCACAAATTAATCCTCAAAAATGTCACAATTGAAGGGATTTATCTCCCCACTAGTAAACCTCCTCAATTATTTTTTAGGCCCTCTAGGCTTAAAGTATAGCAACCAATTTACCCTATAGTTGTCTCAATGCCTTTGATATTCTCTAGTTAGGGATCCCAAATCTATTGGTAATTGGGCATTAGGGTTTAAATTAAACACTAAATGTATCTTTGTTCAAGTGCATCAATAATTCCCCACCAGAAATCAACTCTTCTTCAATGTTGTAGGACTATGCAATTCCTCCGATTAGATTGAAATTAATGAATATATTTGGCACTACTAACCTTACCAACCCTAATCTCTAGATGTTGCAAATAGGTTTTTCTACTAGGAACTTTCAAGGCATGAGTGAATAGAGCATACCCCTAAACTAGGATGATGGAATCCCTATAATTCTCATTTTTCTCAATAACCCTATCGGCCAAAATTACAACCCTTGTGCCATTCTAGGTCTCTTGGATGACCCATAAAATTGGACCATAATATCATCATCCAATACCCTCTTCACACCCTAGATGTTCTAGCCATGATTTTATTTTCTAGGGTTTCAGTATTTATAAACTAGGGCTTTAAAAATTTATAACTTCAAAGAAGACTTCTTCAAAATTTTATATAATCTATATCCTTCAAGAGCCCTAATTTACTTTTTGAGTTTGAAAAACCAAAAAACTATACCCATTTATGTCAAAATACACAAATATAGTTCAAATTTACTTATTGGTTATTCGCTTGTTGAAAACCTTAAAAATGTTGTGAAAACCCTTGTTCATCCAAAAATTTGTAGCAATTTCACTTTGATGTCTTCACTTTGTGACTTAAATGATAAAAATAAATATAATTAAGCCAGGACCCTTGATAATTTTGTAGATATAGATCAAATTCACCATCAATGTCCTTGCATGCTTGAACATGTGACTAGTGACAACCGTTCTTCATTTTTGAATATAGAATGTTGATTTTTCAAAGATCGATAGTGGTCATGGGAATTTGAAATCCTTTCCACAAAAATAAAATATTATTTTTTTGCATAGCACCGAGACACGTGTCACCATTTTGGGGACTCTTGAGAGCAAAAGGAAAATCTTTTATTTTCCCTGACATTGATTTCCTTCGTGAAACATTAGAAAAAACAAAACAAGACACATGGTGTGATTTCAGGAGTTCAAGGGAAAACAATTTTAGCTTTACATTACATTGTTAAGGCTTAAGTTTGTGTGAAAAGAAATAACCCATGTTTATGGCACAAAAAAAAAGCATTTTGCTCATTCATAGAGAGACCTCTTTTAGAATAAAAGGATCCACAATGCATATAGTTAGAGCGACTTAACCATAATTTGACACTTGGCACTGACTAGGATAAAGGTGGGACCCTCAACATGTTTTTCTTCAATAAAATTAAGAACATTTTAAAGCACATGCATACATGAATAAATTAAGCTACTAGGGAAAAGGGGGCTGGAAGAGCACAATAAAAAGGGACCTTTCTAGAAAACTTAAGTTACCACATGTGAAAAATAAACTTATGATTTGATTGGCTCAAACCCATACACATCAATTACGTTAGGAAGAAAAACAACATTTCACAGGCTCTTGGGAAGAAAATAATAACATGAGAAGATCTCGTGAACTAAAGAGGCTATACAAAATGATGTCGTGTGTCCTATGGGACTCAATAAAGCATAAAATTTTAGCAATAATTAAAACATATTGAAGACAACAGGTTCACTCGACATTCTTGTAGATTGGGTTGGTAAATAGACAAGATGAGGGCCTTAAAAACATAACTTAAAGGCTAGGAAATCAGGACCAATGGTGAATGATGAATTATAAGAAAAGTGTAAGGGTTTCAGGTAGGACTTAGGGTTTTATGAAGGTTTAGGGTTTTTTCAAAGACCTAATACAAAATTTTGAATAAAACCCTTACAAAATATAGGATTTTAAAATTTTTGTGGATCAAAATAGCTCAGATGGATAGAAATTAGCACCAGTAGTGGCTCTAATTGGGGATGCTTGTTTTATCAAAGAAAAGGCGAGGATCCATGAATCTTTGGGTAGACTAGACAAAAAGAAAATAAAAATTCCAAACCAATATATAGATTTATATTAGAAATACAATGTGCATGGATGTACCCTATCTTATGAAAAGTGGGGTTTAAGGAATTGTCCATCCACTGGAAATTCCAGAATTTCACCATCCATATTTTACAAAAAATATAAAATCTCATCATGATTGTTGAATACAACATAAGGGCTTGTCCATATGGCTTCAAATTTTCCATGTTTTCCTTTGTCCTAGATTTTGACATTCCACATTAGAATCATGTCTCATATCATGAATTTATTGTTTGATGTATTTTTTCCAGACAAGTATATAACTTGTAATTATTTTTTGAGATTGGTATTGTGTGCATCTCATCTTGCTTCATCCAACTTTGTAAACCGATTGATTCTGATTGCCATAGAATCTTTAATATCTTCAGCATATTCTTGGATGAAATTATAAATTTGTGGAAAGCTATTCATTGGAATTATTGTATCTTTAACCATATATCGATTCATAAGGATATTTCCCTATAGCCTTTGTAATTGTTGTCTTGTCAACCCATAGTACTAACTTCAATTTCAAATCCCAAGATTTCTTATTTTTCCCAATTACAAGCACTTTATGACCATCATACTCTTGTTACTAGTCTCAGCTTGTCCATTCCCTTGAGGTTGATATGGAGAAGGATAAAATATGTCAATCCAATAGTCATAAAAAAGGTTACAAATTCATTGGATCTAAAAAACATAGCATTATCTACAACTAATTTGACAAGAGTTCCAAATCTTGTCAATATTCTCCATGAAAAAATCCACGACAACTCTACTAGTATCTTTTCTAGTAGGAATATCCTCTACCCATTTGGTAAAGTAATCAATTGCCACAAGAATCTATTTGTGACCACCATCGGACTTCTCAAAAAAATCACCTATAAAATTAATACCCCGTTGTTGAAAAGAAGCTTCTATAGTTAATGTTTTTAATGGCAAGGAGCCAGAATATTTTAGTTTTCTTAAGAATTTTTGGCATGTATCATATTTCCTTACCATTTTGTGAGTGTCATCAAATAGAGTGGGCCACCAATATCCATACCTTACGATCTTATGAGTAGTTGTTTAAGCCATATAATGTCCACTGGAAACTCCATTTTGCATCTCTTCAAGAATATTTATAACCTCTTCCTTATCAACACATCTAAGTAAGACACCATCTCTATCTCTCCAATATAGACAATCTTGGAAGATGGCATATTTAATAGCTTTCAATTTGAGATTTATCTTATTATTTTTAGTCATATGTTTTGGAAAAACAATGTTCTTTAAATAATACAAAACATCTTTATACCAAGAACAAGATTAAAAATTACATTCCTTCATATGTGTATCATTTTGTATTTGGTTTATCTGATTTGCATCAAGGTTAGACTCAACCATAAGCTTAGATAAACCTTTCCCTCTAACAAGATTGGTTATCTAGATGTCTATGTCGCATCCCTAAATTTTATTGATCCATCTACCTCTTCTCCCCATGACTTCTTGTTGGGTGAAGATGTCCTTGACTGCAACACTAGGAACATAGGAATTTTTTTGGCTCCTACCAAATAGGGCCTAAAATTATTTACAACCTTGACTAAAGCATATGCCTATTTTTCCATAATATCATACTTTAACTCTATTGATTGAAGGGACTTGATATAAAATACAATTGGTTGTTCATAACCCTCATCATATTTTACAATTGGTACTTAGCAGAGATCATAGTATATACCATTAAACAACTTATTACATTATTATTCACATTGTTGTGTCATTATACTTGCTCTTATATTCTTGAAAGCCACACAAAATGATGAAAGGAGAAAACTACTTAATTTCCTTTGTAATCAAAATTCAATAAATAAACATTGTAGAATTGATCTTTGAATATATTTGTATTTGTCACCTAATATCTGGGGTATGGCTGGTAGGGAAGTATTATCCTACACTTGGATTATATAAAAAAAAATAGTAAATGCTAACCTTTATATGAATAGAATTAGAAATGGACATTACATTGATCAAGTGGAAGGATTAATTACACTATGATTTCTTTTCTAAACTTATCTATTAGACAAGATTAATAGAAATAAACTTGTAATGAACCATTAGATAATGGTCAACAATTTTATGCATTGAAACTTTTAATGAAAATATAATTGCAAACTAACTTATATCAATAACTATAACTACTATTGAAGTATCATGTGATTAATAATCAAAATAACTATTCATTAAGGAGAAATAAGTTAAATCATTCTTCACTAATGTAGAATGATGTAAAAAATTAAAATCATAGGACACAAGATTCATTTGAGATTTTTCTTCTAAGAGTGATTGTATCATGGAATACAATGGTTGGATGATCTAGAAGAACAAGTCTATTAGACATTAAAGCTACTCTGATACAAAATAATTGTTGTATAAATTAATTTCCTCGATGATTATTGTATGTACATATATTCCCTTGACATGAGGTTATTTTTGTGATAGTTATGCAAATAAAACATTTGATTATTATCTTATTATTGTTGTAAATGAAATGGCCGCTAGAGTATTTCACAACTAATACTTAGCAGAGATCATACTATATACCATTAATCGACTTATTACATTATTCTTCACATTGTTATGCCACTATAGTTGCTCGTATATTTTTGAAATCCACACAAAATGATAAAAAGAGAAAACTAATTAATTTGTTTTGTAATCAAAATTCAATAAATAAATGTTGCAGAGTTGATCTTGGAATATGTTCGTATCTTCCACCTAATGTCTGGGGTATGGAAGGTAGGGAAGTATTGTCCAACACTTGGGATTATATAAAAATAAATAAATAGTAAATGAAAACCTTTATATGAATATAATTAGAAAGGGACATTACATTTATAGGGTAGAAGGATTAATTGCACTATGATTTATTTTTTGAATATCTATCAACAATATTATTGTAAAGAAACTTGTGATGAACCATTATATAATGATTTGATTTTCTATCCCTTTGGACATGGAGATAATGGATACTCTAAGGGGTCAATCCAAGCTGCTCTTAAATATTGGTTTAGCCTAGAATCCATATTTTTTTGAATCTTAGAGAGTTGTATGTATTCATCAATCTTGGCACTCATGGAAGCATAAACCATGCATGTAAACTGTTTGAAATTTTCCCTTAATGAAACATAGTCAAATGCTGGTGATAATGGTAATATTGAGAAGGGATTAGAATGCTTCAAGAAAAAAATAATTTGGTAGCTACTCCAATAACCTATGATATCACAGATGACTAAAATTAAAGGTATGAGCTATCCTAACATTATCTTTGTGTAAATTGGTATCTAGAATAGATTACTGGCTTAAATAAATAACCTTGCAGAACTCCATATTTAGCAGATTAGGTTCTCTAATGGTGTACTATTAACCTTATAAATATTTGAGAGGGAATACGTACAATGAAATCCATATAGTAGATAGAAAGTTCCATTATTGCATCAAATGCAATCATAGCTACACTTTGTCATACATCTGAAAATCAAAGGACTAAAATGTCACACATTAAGATGCATTGATCACAAATATATATTTTGACTCATACCTGGAAACTAAAAGTTTGATTGAACTTGGATGCATGGTTTGGTGACATGGTTTAGTTTATTCCAAAATTTGCTTTATTTTAATACCACGATTATAAGTTGTTGGTAAATAGATTTAAAAGTGTGCCATTTGTGCTTATACTTATTATCATTGTTTTAATCAAATATCATTTGTTTTAAACATATCTTATACACATGCATACTAATTTTATTATTTATTTATCTTTCTTCTTTAATTAATTTTTTTTATCAAGATGCATATATTTACAATAATTCATCAATGTTTAATGATAAAGAGGTCATGACACTTTTGTGCTATTCTTTCAAATTTTCCTATGATTAATGCAAAATAGTTTCACCATTACATATTCATCATCTATCTCGTATTCATCTATAATATTGATAAAGTGTCTTAGATGCCCTTCCCTTATCATTGTATTATTACCTTAAAAATTGGGATTTTGCCTCGTATTTCATTAGGGATTTGGTTTGGGTAATTACAGATGCTAAATAAATATAATTTTGTGTGCCTTTATATTCCTAAATTTTTTCTTAAAGGAAAAGATATTTTACCATCTCTTCTAAATAAATGCTTGGGATTTGACATGTTACCAAACTGTTTATTGTGTTGTTGATTATATTGCTACTGATGCTGATTATGAATATTTGGTATACATTGTTGGTTTCTATTTTTAGTGTAGGATAATTTATCCCTTTACATTTTCAAACTTTTTTGGGCCCTCCTTGCTAAAATTGGTTTTCTTTATGCCCTATTTGGTCCTATTTTGCATCCAAAAGCCTTATTTAATGCATCTTTTTGAGGATGATCTAGACACATATCTAACGACCAATCATAATTTAATGTTTTTAGGTTGTGTGTCCTAGATTTAGTGATATGGGACTCATATTCCACCTTGGGCATATGGGTCCCACCTAAGTCTTGGGGCCTAATCCTGAATTTGGCATAAAACTTAACATTTCTTGAAATTTGTGTCCCAAGCTTAGGCTATTCAAACTCATACACCCCAATTGGAATATGAGTCCTGCTTAGCTTGGACCTATTTTAAATTCAAGTTCTTGGTGGTATTTTATTCTCCTAGATCTGATGTCAGCTTGTAGTGTGGTAATTTCGAGAAATTTGGCATAAACAATTATAAATACAAGGTTATTTCACATAATCTCTCTTAAGATTTTTAATAGAGCATTCCTATAGCATGTTTATGAGATCAAGAGCATTCAAGAGCTGATTATCAAGCATTTTGGAGCTACATTCAAGATTCAAGCGTCATGTCAAAGTCATCATGCATCATGTTTTTTTTTGAGCTAACATTTGTGATGTAGGTTTTCATGATTCAAGCATGTATTCGACTCAAGATTCATAACATACAATCAAGAGTCAAGATCTAATTTCATGCTAGCCATTTCATACAAGATTGTGGCCTTCGTTCTAAGAGTTTGGTGAGTTGCAATATAGCTTATGTATTCATTCATTATTCCTTCATTATATTTCTATTCATTTCAAGGTTTGATTACCAAAACGGGGTTTGACCAAGGCAAACCCCTATCCACTAATAGAACAACATTTTTCCCTCTATTTGATGTGTGATTTGCATATATAGGTTGAAGATCCATTGAAGAGCAAGATTGGATAAAGTTGTCAAAGTTGTCACCTATAGATCAGAATTCAGAGTTCTAGACTCAGAGATCAAAAGGGATGCAAGCCTATAGGAGATAACTAGAGGATATCAAAGTTTCATATCAACCCTGATACCAGGACTAAATTTCCACCTTGGGCGTATGAGTCCCAGTAACTAGTTTTCAAACTTTTTCCGTAGATCCTGGTTTACTAGTTGTACATTCCAATTTTGGCTCAAAACCCTAAACTAGGAATAAATTGCCCCAACTGGCATATGAGTCCCAGTGTGCTTCAAAATTCATAATTTTGAGATTGCAGACCTTGTTTCAGGCATCTCTAGTTTTCTAGGTGCATCTTTGTTCATCCTCAATTTATTATTCTGATTTGAAGTTACATATTCTAGGTTACATAGTTAGATTTGCATATCATTTACATTTCCTTCTTTCTAAGCCTCCTTGTTTAGTGGTGAACCCCCTTTTTTCTTTTTAATCACACCTAAAGGAGACCTCCTAGTAGTCCTTCCCTCAATTGAGTCACTTGGTTGAGGGATATTTAGGGTTTCTTTGAATGAAATAGAGCGAAATAGGAGAACCCCTCTTGTGTGTTCCATCTCCTAAAAGGTGGAATACCCCCCTATTTTCTTTATTTCATTTTCATGAACCTAGCCTTTAGACACCTTATTTTTTATTTGGAGCGCATCATAGCCCTAGATCTAGCTTACATTAACTTTTCATTAGGTCTTGCATTCGTTAATTTTCATTTAGGGATTCTAAATATTGCATTAGTGAAAGTGCATATAGGTTGCATTCTTGTATCTTACATCATTGAATTTCATTTGAAATATGTAATTGCACATAGTCAAGATTGCATACAAGTTAGAAACCTTAACATTCACTCAAAATTTGTTGAATTTAGTGTCAAAATCCTAATTTGAGACTCATTCACCCCTCTAAGCGATTTAGTCCCAGTACATATTGTTTTACCTGATTTTTGGAAATTCTGTGTTGACTATTTTTAGCATTTGAACCCTTCAAAAACCCTAATTAGGACTCATACGCCCTTCTAGGTGATTTAGTCCTGTGTCAGAATTGAAATTGCATTTTACAACATTACAAACCTTGTTTTTGTTCTCATGTTTGTTGTTGTTTGATTTCTGTTTTAGATTATTAAGTTTCTATTTCATTCATTTCATTATACCTAGCTTAATTCGGTTCATTTCGTGCATTGCTTAATTTCAAAATTGTATTTACACATGTCATTCTAGGTTATTACATTGCATTTCATAATGTATATGCGCTTTGGTAAGCTTTGTATGTCCTTGAAGTCATTAGTGGATGTGTCATGTTGTGCCTTTGGAAATGACCCTAACGAAATTGAACTCACTCATGCTCAGTCAACTCCTAATGCATGTCCTCCTCGTGAAATTGACATCATAGGAGAAGATGATGAAAGCATAAACAAATTCATGAACAATTGCCTTAACAATATTGAAACTAATGCATCCTTTTATCCTTATCTGAAACAACAAATGCAACATGAGATGTTTTTCCTTTTACATCTTGAAATTGAGACACAAACTGAACCTAAGATCCCTACAATAGGTGATCCTAGCACCTCCAACCAAGCAAACATTCAACAGTCCTATGTTAAAAAAGTGACCAATACTCCTATCAACCTAGAAGAGACATATGGAAAAGGATTCAAGATCTTAATTAAGAAAAGATGTGACATAAAACAAAAACATAAAATTCATCAACTCTTAGAGAAAATACCAACTGAAGATACCAAAGGGATAGGATATCAAGATCCTCCTCCCATTATAAGTGTCCTCCCTAAAGAACAATCTATTCCTCGTAACGATGATAAGGATGATAGGATCATCTTAGGTCCTCCTCTTCAACATCTAACTCGAGAAAATGGTGAATCTAGCAAGCAACGAAGGCCTTACAAACTAAAGAATTTGAAATTCCCTTCTCCACCATCTACAACTGAAAAAACCCTACACATACTTCTCATCCAAGGACTTATTGCATTACCACCCATGAGAGAAAATTGAAAACCAGATTCTAAGAACACAAACACATCACATTGTCGATATCATAGAGTTCTTGGACATAGTACTAATGAGTGTCGTCTTTTAAAAAAAATATTTAAAATGTTTGATATCATAGAAATAATCCCTTAAAGCATGTCATTTCACTCCTTACCATGTAATAGTTGTAGGATAATAATATTCTCACTATTACATGCTTTACATTCATTGCAAATCATTTCAAAATGCAAGGAGCTCTTTCTCATCACCTACCTCAACTCGTTATTGTCTTACACTTAGTGGGGGCAATAATTAGATAGCCTTGTCCTAGTTCCACACTTGCCTTTGCCCCTTTGGAAAGTTCTCCACCTTTCGTATACGATGAACAAGATTGGGATGCGAATGACCTGCTAATAGGTTGACTCACATATGCCTTACTAGTTTGGTCTTTATTTTATTTTCCATGTTTCTTTTATGTGATTGCATGTGTGTAACATAATCCCCTGCACCATTTTGTTTGATCTCTCCCTTTCTCTCTCTCTTTGTGGCATTCCTCTATTTGTACCTACATTCTTCTCTATATCGTAAAACCTTTATCTTTTCATTTGTCTTGTGTTTTCCTTTTGGGGATGACACAAGGTATTGAGACATTTAGGTCTCTTCCATGTTGACCCAATTTTTTTTTATTTATCTTTACTTTGTCTTGTGTTTTCCTTTTAGGGATAACACAATGCATCAATACATTTAGGTCTCTTTCATGTTGACCCAAAATATTTTCCTTTATCTTTTCATTTGTCTTGTGTTTTCATTTTGGGGATATCATAGAGTTCTTGGACATAGTATTGATGACTATCATGCTTTAAAACAAATATTTAAAAAGTTTGATATCATATAAATAATCCCTTAAAGCATGGCATTTTGCTCCTTGCCATATAATAGTTGTAGGATCATAATATTCTCACTACATTACATGATTTACATTCATTGCAAATCATTTCAAAATGCAAGGATCTCTTTCTCATCACCTACCTCAGCTAATTCTTGTCTTTCACTCACTGGGGGCAAGAATTATATAGCCTTATCCTAGTTTTGCAATTTCTGTTATCCCTTTGGAAGGTTTTCTACCTTCTTTATGCGATGAATAAGATTGGGATGTGGATGACCTACTAATAGGTTGACTCACATATGCCTTACTATTTTGGTCTTTATTTTCTTTTCCATGTTTCTTTTATATGATTGCATGTGTGCAACGTGATCACTCGTACCATTCCGTTTGATGTCTCTTCTCTTTGTGACATTCCTCTATTTGTACCTACATTCTTCTCTATGTCGTAAAACCTTTATCTTTTCATTTTTCTTGTGTTTTCCTTTTTAGGATGACGCAAGGCATTGAGACATTTAGGTGTCTTCCATGTTGACCCAAAAATTTTCCCTTTATCTTCCTTCGTCTTGTGTTTTCCATTTGGGGATGACACAAGGTGTCGAGACATTTAGGTCTCTTCCATGTTGACCCAAAAGCTTTTCCTATATCTTTTCATTTGTCTTGTGTTTTCCTTTTGAGGATGATGTAAGGCGTTGAAACATTTAGGTCTCTTCCATGTTGACCAAAAGGTTTTTCTTTGTTTTCACTCTCTCTGTGTCATTCTTCTTGTTCCATTAGTATTTGGGGAATGATGAAAGTTCTGAGCTCTCTAAAAAAAATTTAGCAAAGACATACTGACCCTAAATTCATGGATCCCTTATGTAATTTTTGGGATTTCATTTTGGTGGAAACCCCTTTTTCATGATGTAGCTTCATTTGGAAACATATGACTTGGCACAGGGTTTTCCAAATATGCTCTCATGTCCTCTTTATTGTTAGCATTTATCATTTTCTACTTTCAAGTAATTGCTCACAACATGGTATTTAGCAATTTCTTTAAAGTGGGGGCATACATTGGCATTATTTTCATGTTTCATTGTGTAGTCTTCTTACTTCATGTGATGCATCTTTCACTTTGTGGTGACATTCGGTGTGATGTCCCTCAAGAGCGTGATCTCTTTTAGCATATTGTATTCCTCTTAGTGTCTTGATGCGATGTGTTGTATCCCCTAAGTTTTGAATCTTCTATTCTTCAATTGGTCCTCTCTTGGAGACATTAGGCACAATGTTCCCTAAGTTAAGACCTTACATGAACTAAGAAAAACTCTTTTGAACATATCTTACACTATTTTTCATTTATAATAACTATTATATTGCCACCTTGCATTACACACTTTGCTTGCCTATGGAGCCATCTTGTTCATTCATGGGTGTCAAGCATACAAATTTTTTCTTGCCTCATGATTTACTGTTGTTCGTGTTGTGTGGCGCCTTATCAATGTTAGCAGGAGGTATAACTTTGGTATAATTAATGTATGGGATAAAACTTAGGCGTGACTTTCCCATAGCCACTTGCTTGTTTGTGTGAGAACATACTGGCCATGTGCGTATGTGTCTCACTAGGGGCTCACCTAGTGGATGGCCTAAGGTTCCACTAGCCCTTGTGAGTGTACGTTTGGTTTTCATAATGGACATTTTTTTCTACTTGTAAAATTTTTTGGACAAACAACTTAGATTTGATCCACATCGCGTTGGATAAATGGTCGAGGCTTGATCCACCTCTTTTTTTTTGCTTTTCTTTCTTCTTTTTGTCTTTGGTAGTGTATGCTTGTGCATTTTTATTGCTCCTTACATTATTCACATGAATGTTCTTTTGTGCCTATGTTGGTTTTCCATAGGATCTTGATCCTAGGGGCTTGTGCAACCCTCTTGATTGTTGTCATCCTATCTTACTAGCATTGGTACTCTTAGACCCCTCTTGATGCGAGTTTGTCTACTTTAGTGTGAGTTTAATGCAAGTTCCTCCTCTCACGAAAATGGAGGCTAAATTTAGTGTAGGAAAATGTATCCCTTTACATTTTCACACTTGTTTGAGCCCTCCCTGCTAAAATTGGGCTTCTTTATGCCTTATTTGGTCCTATTTTGCATCCACAAGTCTTATTTAATGCATCTTTCCAAGGATGATCTCGACACATATATCTAACCACCAATCATAATTTAATATTTTTGGGTTTTGTGTCCCAGATTTAGTGATCTGGGACTCATATGCCACCTTGGGTGTATGGGTCCCACCTAAGTTGTGAGGCTTGATCCTAAATTTGGCATAGAACTTAACAAATGTTTCTTAAAATTTGTCTCAAACTTAGACTACTGGGACTCATACGACCCAACTGACATATAAGTTTTGCTTAGCTTGGACCTATTTTAAATTCAAATTCTTGGTGGGATTTTATTCTCCTAGATCTGATGTCGGCTTGTAGTGGGGTAATTTCAGAAGAATTGGCATAAACAAGTATAAATACAAGGTTATTTCACATAATTTCTCCTAATATTTTCAAGAGAGCATTCCTATAGCATGTTTATGAGATCAAGAGCATTCAAGAGTTGATTATCAAACATTTTGGAGCTACATTCAAGATTCAAGAATCATCTCAAATTCATCATGCATCATGTTTATTTTTGAGCTAACATTTTTGATGTAGGTTTTCATGATTCAAGCAAGCATTCAACTCAAGATTCATAACATACAATCAAGAGTCAAGATCTACATTCATGCTAGCCATTTCATACAAGATTGTAGCCTTTTTTGTGAGGGTTTGGTGAGTTACAACATAGCTTATTTTCTGATTCATCATTCCTTCATTCTATTTCTATTCATTTCAAGGTTTGATTACCAAAACAGGGTTTGACCAAGGAAAACCCCTATCCACTAACAAAAGATCATTATTCCCTATCTTTGATGTGCGATTTGCATATTTAGGTTGAACATCCATTGAAGATCAAGATTGGAGAAAATTGTCAAATTTGTCACCTTTCTTGCAAGATTACAGAAAGTCACCTACAAAATGAAATTTAGAGTTTTAGACTCAGAGATTAGAAGGGAGAGAAGCTAAAAGAGATCATTAGAGGATATTAGAGTTTCAAATCAACCCTGATACTAGGACTAAATCACCACCTTTGGCATATGAGTCACAGTATACTAGTATTCAGACTTTTTCTATAGATCCTAATTTACAAGTTGCAAATTCCAATTTCAGCCTGAAACCCTAAACTGGGACTAAATCACCCCAACTAGCATATGAGTCCTAGTGTACTTCAAAATTCATAATTTTAGGAATGCAGACCTTGTTTCAAGCATCTCCAATTTTCCAGGTGCACCTTTGTTCATTCAAAGTTTACTATTCTAATTTGAAACTTTATATTCTAGGTTACCTTGTTAGATTTGCATATCATTTACATTCCTTCCTTCTAAGCATTTTCTTAGTGGTGAACCCCCTTTTATATTTAATCACACCCAAGGAGACCTCCTGTTATTCCTTCCCTCAATTGAGTCACTTGGTTGAGGGATCTCTAGGGTTTCCTTGAAGGAAATAAAATGAAATAGGAGAACCCCTCTTGTGTGTTCCATCTCCTAAAAGGTGGAATACCCCCCTATTTTCTTTATTTCATTTTTCATGAACCTATCCTTTAGATAAATTATTTCTTATTTGGAGCGCATCATAGTCCTAGATCTAGCTTACATTAACTTTTCATAAGGTCTTGCATTAGTTAATTTGTATTTAGGGCTTCTAAATATTACATTAGTGAAAGTGCATATAGGTTGCATTCTTGCATCTTGCATCATTGAATTTCATTTGAAATGTATAATTACACATAGTCAAAACTGCATACAAGTTAGAAACCTTAACATTCACTCAAAATTTTCTGAATTTAGTGTCAAAACCCTAATCTAGGACTCATTCGCCCCTCTGGGTGATTTAGTCCCAATACAAGTTGTTTTACTTGATTTCTAGAAATTATGTGTTGACTATTTTTCAGCAATTGAACCCTTCAAAAACCCTAATTGGGACTCATATGCCCCTCTAGGCGATTTAGTCCCATGTTAAACTTGAACCTACATTTTACTGCATTAAAAAACTTATTTTTATGCTTTTGTTTGTTGTTAGATTTTTGTTTCAGATTATTGAGTTTCTATTTTATTCATTTCATTAGACCTAGCTTAATTTGGTTCATTTCGTGCATTACTTAATTTCAAATTTGCATTTACACATTTCATTCTAGGTTATTATATTGCATTTAATCATAGAAATGTGCATTGGTAAGGTTTGGATGTCCTTGAAGTCATTAGTGGATGTGTCAAGTTGTGCCTTTGGAAATGATCCTGATGAAATTGAACTCACACATGCTCAATCAACTCCTAATGCATGTCATCCTCATGAAGTTTACATTATAGAAGAAGATGATGATAGCATGAAGAACTTCATGAATGATTTCTTTAACAATCTAGAGACTAATGCATCCTTTTATCCTTCTATGAAACAACCAACACAACTTGAGATGTTTGGCCTTTTACATCTTGAAATTGAGACACAATCTAAACCTAAGCTCCCTACAATAGGTGATCCTGGCACCTCTAACCAAGCAAACATTCAACAATCCTATGTTAACAAAGTGACCAACACTCCTATCAACATAGAAGAGACGTATGGAAAAGGATTCACGATCTTAAGTAAGCAAGGATGTGACATAACAAGTCAACATGGAATTCATCAATTGTTAGAGAAAATACCAATTGAAGATACCAAAGCGATAGGAAATCAATATCCTTCTCCCAATATAACTGTCCTCCATCCTAAAGAACAATCAATTCCTCGTAATGATGATAAGGATGATAGGATCATCTTAGTTTCTCCTCCTAAACATCTAACTGAAGAAATTGGTGAATCTAGTGAGCAATGAAGGACTTAAAAACTAAAGAAGCTAAAATTTCCTTGCCCATTATCTGCAACTGAAAGAACCCTACACATATTTCTAATCCAAGGACTTATTACATTACCACCGATGAGAGAAAATTGAAAACCAAATTCTAAGAACACAAACACATCTCATTGTCGATATCATAGAGTTCTTGGACAAAGTACTAATGAGTGTCATGATTTAAAATAAATGCTTAAAGAGCTTGATATCATAGAAATAATCCCTTAAAGTATGTCATTTCACTCCTTGCCATGTAATAGTTGTAGATCATAATATTTGTAAGGAAAGCTTAGGTGCAGAACAAACTCTCCTAACGTCAAAACCTCAGGGAAGAATGCAGAGGTGACTTTAAATTTTCAATTACAGTCCAATTAAGATATTCATGAAAGAAACAACAGAAATAGAGAAATGTACATTCACAATTTGGACACCAAATTTACATCAGAAAACCTTTACGGGAGAAAAACCCACCACACCAATAAAAACATCTTTGTATTATAGTAAACAAAATTACATACAAAGTATAGACTTCACTTTCTGATTTTAATTTACAGCAGCAACATTTCCTTGATCAACCTTGTACAGAACATCCCAGTTACAATGCTCTCTAAATTTAATTCATACACACTGATCACACATCAAAATATTCACTAAACCGATCATCATCTTTGATTACAGAGTATATCCATGTCATTCATGGTTTGTTGATCTTCCTCACAGGAATAGCCGCAACATTCCAACTGCTAACAGTTCACATTTTGCTTCTCTGATTGGATGGAAAAAAAACCATGTAGGATAGACATTCGGTCAAGGCGTTCAAATAGTATCGCATGTCAGTGATACACTAGGCTGTGTCTCCCCGATGCCACAATGTCCAACTGTCGTTATTGACCAGAGTCACCATCATTGACAAGAGTCATATCGAGTTCAAAACTATCGCTCAGACTCACCCTATTGCTAAGACATTACATCGATATCCACTGTAGAACCATCGGCCAGACCATTGCTATCGCTAAGACTTCACGCCGATGTTCAACTCATGTAGCTCTATCGGCAAGACCATCGCTATCGGCGAAACATCATACCAAATATAGAACAGTCAGAGAGACCAAAACTATCACCAAGAGGTCATATCGAATGCACCAGCCTGTCAGTGAGAGAAACACCATCACCAAGAGTTCATACCGAAGTTATATACCCATTGGCGAGACCACATCCATCGGCAGGAGATCATACCGAGTGTAAACCTTTCGGCAAGACCACAACCATTGCTTAGACTCTTATCGAGCCTTCATGTCACCCCGATGACTTTGAGTGTATAACCGTCAGTGAGACATATCTTGTTGGAATGAGTCATTCTGAAAGTTCACATCTCTCCCCAATGAATTCTGTCACCACGAGTCTCCCCGATAACCATTAGAAACTAAACCGTGGGCAAGAGGTCTGCCTGGGCGAAGAGAGATGGGAAACTTACAGTGATTGAAATGTCTTGCTGATGACTCCTGTCGGCAAGACAGAAACAAAGTCTCGGTGACCTGAGCATTTCAAATGATTAGAACACAATTGCTAGTCGGTAAGACTTCCAGAAGGTCTCATCGACTTTTCTTTTTCAGGAGTTTCATGCTAGTAAGATTGAGGCACGTTTGCCAACAATCTCCCACTTGACGAAGATCTTACTGACACCTCTAGAGCATAACAAAACTACTAAAATTCATGGGCACTAACGCCCATCGAACTGGCACACCACCTGAACTTGTCTATGCTCACTGGCTTCTTCAATGCATCTGCAACATTTTCCAAAGTATCCACTTTTTCTAAAGAGACCTTTCCATCTTCCACCATATCTTGTACCAAATGATACTGCACATCAATATGTTTCTTCCTGGCATGGAAAGTAGGATTTTTTGCCAAACAAATAGCACTCTGACTGTCACAACATATTGTAATTATCCTTGCATCAAACCCAATGTTAGAACACAAACGTTTTAACTAGATTGCTTCTTTACAGGCGTGTGTTGCTTCCATGTATTTTGCCTCTATAGTGGACAAAGCGACTACAACCTGCCACTTACTCATCCAACTATTCATCATGAAAATATATCCACTAGAGGATCTTCTGCTGTCAACGTCCCTTGCCCAATCAGAATCCACAGCCTCAAATGCTGAGAGTCCTCTATGATTCAACCAAATTGCTATGGTAACACAAAGCATATTCTGAAGTGCCCTTTAGATATCTGAACACTCTTTTCACAACATCCCAATGTGTCCTTCCAGGATTTTCCATAAAACGACTAAGTACTCCCACTGCTTGGGAAATGTTTAGTCTTGTACAGACCATTGCATAGATTAAACTACCAACTGCACTAGCATAGGACACTTTGGTCATGTCCTCTATCTCAATAGGAGATTTTGGACAATCTTCAATAGATAGCTTAATTCCCAGCAAAACTGGAACAACTAGCTGCTTGCAATCATTCATACAAAATCTCTCCAGAACAGTATTAATATACTTACTCTGATTGAGCCAAAGTTTTCTACTCTTCCTATCTCTGGTTATTTCCATTCCCAGAATATACCTGGCTGCACCAAGATCTTACATTTCGAACTTTACAGACAATTGAGATTTTAGATCAGAAATCATTGACTTACTATTTCCTATGAACAACATATCATCAACATAGAGAGCAATAATAAGAATACGATCACTTCCAGCTTTGTAATATATACAATGATCAAATTTTGATCTTACAAATCCCAATGACAAAACAAAAGTGTCAAATTTCTGGTACCACATTCTAGGAAATTGTTTTAAACCATACAAATATTTTTTCAACTTGCAAACCAATTTCTCTTTACCTTTTTCCACAAAATGCTCAAGCTGGGACATATAAATTTCTTCTTCAAGGTCACCATGAAGAAATGTTGTCTTCACATCCATCTGTTCAATCTCTAAGTCATACGCTGCTGCAAGTGACAAAAGAAATTTGATAGATGTCAGCTTAGCTATAGGAGAAAAGATTTCTCCATAATCATTTCCCTCTACCTGGGAATATCCCTTCGCAACCAACCTTGCCTTATACTTTTCCACACTACCATCCAGACCTATTTTATTTTTAAATACCCATTTGCAACCAACAGCTTTTCTGCCTTTCGGCAAGGGCACCAAACTCCAAGTATCATTCTTTTCTAATGATGCTATTTCTTCATTCATGGCTTCCAACCAAGAGTCTGAATCAGACATTCTAAATGCCTCTTTTATAGTCCTAGGCTGATCAGTGCTAGAAATTAAAGCATAGGCACAAGTAGAATCTAACAAACAAAACCCATACCTATCAGGTTGTTTTCTTTCATGTGTTGACCTCCTCACAGGCTGAAGCTGAGGTTGTTCTTCTTCTTCAAAAATCTCAGAACTACTTGAGCTCTCCTCAGTTTCAGGTACATTTTGAATTTTGAATTTCTCTTTATCTGGTGTCGGAGGAATTTCAACTACATCCTTTTTATTTTTTGATTTTGTCTCTGACTACAGATCCAACGTAGAAGGCTTCAGCTCACGAAAGATAACACTTCTGTTGTATAGAACCTTCTTCGTATCAAGATTCCAAAGCTTGTATCCTTTTATGCCAACACTATAACCAATAAAAATACATTTGATAGCCTTTTTTTCCAATTTAGATCTTTTCTCATTCGACACATATGCATATGCCTCATAGCCAAAGACACGAATGTGTCTCAGAGAGGGCTTCTTTCCAGACCATGCTTCCAAAGGTGTTTTATCAACAAGAGCGGAATTAGGAGAATGATTTATTAAATAACATGTTGCAACTACCTCAGCCCATATCTTCTCCTCCAAGCCAACACTGCTCAACATACTTTGTGCTCTTTCCATCATTGTCTTGTTGAACCTTTCTGCAACTCCATTTTGCTGCAGAGTGTAGGGTGTAGTTTTATGACTTTTAATCCCATGATCTTTACAATACCTCTCGAACTCGTCAGAACATAACTCACCACCATTGTCAGTCCTTAAACATTTTATTTTTCTTCTAGTATGATTTTCCACAAGGTTTTTAAATTCCTTAAAACGACTGAACACTTCTGATTTACTTTTTAAGAAATAAACAAATGCCCTTCTTGAATAATCATCAATAAACGATACATAAAATATTGATTTAGACAAGGAAGGAACATTTACTGGACCAAAAACATCAGAATGTATGTAATCAAGTAAATCAGAAGATTTGTGAGGACTGGAGTAAAATGAAACACGGTGTTGTTTACCATATATACAATGTTTACAAAAATTGAATTCAAGGTTACAATCATCAAGCCCTTCAACCAAGTTTTTATTCTTCAAGGTTTTTAAACCTTTTTCACCAATGTGGCCTAGCCTATGATGCTAGAGCATAGTCTTTTCTGCTAGAAGTTTAACTTCCATAGAGTTTGCACTATCAGGAACTTTTTCCTCTTTTTCTCCATGAGTAGCTTTTTGCGACTTTACAGAGACACTATTGCATAGCATAGCATGTGCATCCAACTTATACAAGGTACCAATACGAACACCCCTAGCTAGCACCATTGAGCCTCTAGTCATCTTGCATCCATTTCCAGAGAACGTGACTTGCACTCCAATATCATTCAGCTTGCTAACAGAAAGTAGATTTCGAGCTAGACCTGGTATATACATTACATCATTGATTCCCTTCACTCTTCCATCATGGAATTGAATTCTAACTCTTCCATGACCAACTATTTCCAGAGATGAATCACTTTCCAAGTACACCTTTCGCCATCGTATTGTTCATACTTAGTGAACCAGTCTCTATGAGATGTCATGTGGAAAGATGCTCTAGAATCAATCAGCCAGACATCATCTGATGCCAGTAGCCAAGGCTGCAATTAAGGTGTCTACATCACTCTGAGAAGAATCATTGTCGGAAGAATACTTCTTCTTTTTATCCTCTTTACAATCCTTTCAGACATGACCAGGTTGCCCACAATTCCAGCACTTCACCTTGGACTTCTTTTCAGGAGACTTTGATCTCCCTTCTTATTTCAATTTGGACTTCTTGTCCTTCTTCTTGCCTTTTTCTTTTGATCTGCCTCTAACAACAAGAGCCTCCTTTTCCATCTCAGAAGATTTTCTGCTCATCTCTTCTGATAACAAAGAAGCAACAACATCTTACATCTTAAAAGTGGATGTCGTACTCCCAATAGCCATCACCAAGTGATCCCAAGAATCTGGAAAAGAACATAACAACAACATACAACGATCTTCTTCATCAATCTTCACACCCACAGATGCCAACTGAGCAATCAACATGTTGAAAGCATTCAAATGATCAGCAATGGATGCTCCTTCCTGCATTTTCAAAGAGTATAGATTCTTCCTCAAGAACAACTTATTTACCAAGGACTTGCCCTGATAAATAGCTCCCAATATTTTCCACAAAGAAGATGTAGTCTTTTCTTCATGAACATTCAGAAGAACAGAGTCTGCTAAACAGAGCCTTATCAACCCCTTTGATTTTTGATCTGCAAGGTCCCAATCCTCTTGCTTCATGCCTATAGGCTTTGTTCTAGACACAACAAGCCAAGGATCACGATCAACCAATAGATCTTCCATTTTAAGTTTCCATAACTCAAAATTGCTGCCATTGAATTTCTCAATTTCAATCTTTCATGACGTGCTTGCCATCTTAATCGGTAATTCGAATTACCAAAATTCTACAAGACTCCCACTAAACAAAATTGACTCAAAAATCCCAACGTACCCACAAGGATAACACAACTGGCCAAGCTCTGATACCACTTGTAAGGAAAGCTTAGTTGTGGAACAAACTCTCCTAACGTCAAAACCTTAGGGAAGAATGCAGAGGTGACTTTAAATTTTCAATTACAGTCCAATTAAGATACTCATGAAAGAAACAACAGAAATAGAGAAATTTACATTCACAATTTGGACACCAGATTTACGTGGGAAAACCCTTATGGGAGAAAAACCCACCACACCAAGAAAAACCTCTTTGTATTACAGTAAAAAAATTTACATACAAAGTACAAACTTCACTTTCTGATGTCAATTTACAACAACAACATTTCCTTGATCAAACTTGTACAGAACATCCAAGTTACAATTCTCTCTAAATTTAATTCATACACACTGATCAAACATCAAAAAATTCACTGAACCAATCATCATCTTCGATTACAGAGTATATCCATGTCGTTCATGGTCTGTTGATCTTCCTCACAGAAACAGCCATAATAGTCCAACTGCTAGTGGTTCACATTCTACTTCTCTGATTGGTAAAAAAAAAACATGTAGGATAGACATTCAGTCAAGGCATTTAAACAGTATCGCATGTCGGTGAGACACTAGGCCGTGTCTCCTCGATGCCACAATGTCCAACTGTCATTATCGGCTAGAGTCACCATCATCGGAAAGAGTCATATCGAGTTCAAAACTATCGCTCAGACTCACCCTATCGCTAAGACATTACAACGATATCCACTGCAGAACCATCGGCCAAACCATCACTATCGCTAAAACTTCACACCGATGTTCAACTCATGTAGCTCTATCGGCAAGACCATCGCTATTGGTGAAACATCATACTGAATATAGAACAGTCAGAGAGACCACAGCTATTGCCAAGAGGTCATATCGAATGCACCAGCCTGTCGGTGAGAGAAACACCATCGCCAAGAGTTCATACCGAAGTTATATACCCATTGGCGAGACCACATCCATCGGCAAGACATTCTGAAAGTTCACATCTCTCCCCGATGATTTTTGTCGCCACAAGTCTCCTCGATAACCATTAGAAACCAAACCATCGGCAAGAGGTCTTCCTAGGCGGAGAGAGATGGGAAACTCACATCAATCGAAATGTCTTGCTGATGACTCATGTCGGCAAGACAAAAAAAATGTCTCAGCAACCTGAGCATTTCAAATGATTAGAACACAACTGCTAGTCGGTAAGACTTCCAGAGGGTCTCACCAAATTTGCTCTTTCAGGAGTTTTATACCAATAAGATTGAGGCATGTTTTCCAACAATATTCTCACTATTACATGCTTTACATTCATTGCAAACCAATTCAAAATGCAAGGAGTTCTTTCTCATCACCTACCTCGACTCATTCTTGTCTTGCACTCAGTGGGGGCAAGAATTAGATAGCCTTTTCCTAGTTTTTCACTTGTCGTTGTCCCTTTGGCAAGTTGTTCGCCTTCCATATACGATGAACAAGATTGGTATGCAGATGACCTGCTAATAGCTTGACTCACATATGCCTTACTAGTCTCTTCTTTATTTTCTTTTCCATGTTTCTTTTATGTGATTGCATGTGCATAATGTGATCCCCTGTACCGTCTTATTTGATGACTCTCTCTCTCTTTGTGACATTCCTCTATTTGTACCTATATTCTTCTCTATGTCGTAAAATCTTTATCTTTTCATTTGTCTTGTGTTTGCCTTTTGGGGATGACGCAAGGCATCGAGACATTTAGGTATCTTCCATGTTGACCCAAAAAAATTTCCTTTATCTTTTCTTTGTCTTGTGTTTTCCTTTTGGGGATGACACAAGGCATCGAGACATTTAGGTCTCTTCCATGTTGAACCAAAATATTTTCCTTTATCTTTTCATTTATCATATGTTTTCCTTTTGGGGATGACACAAGGCGTTGAGACATTTAGGTCTCTTCCATGTTGACCAGAATGTTTTTCTTTGTTTTCTCTCTATTTGTGTCATTCTTCCTATTCCATGAGTATTTGGGGAATGATGACAATTTTGAGCTCTCTAAAAACATTGTAGCAAAGAAATACTGACCCCAAATTCGTGGATCCCTTATGTGATTTTTGGGATTTCATCTTGGGGGCAACCCCTTTTTCATGACATAGCTTCATTTGGAAACATATGACTTAGCATAGGGCTTTCCAAATAAGCTCTCATGTCCTCTTTATTGTTAGCATTTATCATTTTCTACTTTAAAGTGGGGGCATACATTGGCATTATTCTCATGTTTCATTGTGTAGTATTCTTACTTCATGCAATGCATCTTTCACTTTGTGGTGACATTGGGTGTGATATCCCTCAAGAGTGTGATCTCTCTTAGCATATTTTATTCCTCTTAGTGGCTAGATGCAACACATTGTATGCCCTAAGTTGTGAATCTTCTATTCTTCGATTGCTCCTCTCTTGGAGACATTAGGCACAATGTTCCCCAAGTTAAGACCTTACATGATCTAAGCAAAAATCCTTTGAATGTACCTTACATTGTTTTGCATTTACAATAACTACTATATGGTCACCTTGCCTAACACATTGTGCTTGCCTGTGCAACCATCTTGTTCATTCATGGGTGTCAAGCATACAAATTTTTTCTTGCGTCATGAATTCCTGTTGTTCATCTTTTGTGGCACCTAGCCAATGTTATCAAGAGGTATAGCTTTGGTATAGTTAGTGTATGGGAGCCAAACTTAGGCGTGACTTTCCCATAGCCACTTGCTTGTCTATGTGAGTGCATATCGACTGCGTGTGTATGTGTCTCACTGGGGTCTCACCTAGTGGACAACCTAATTTTCCACTATCCCTTGTGAGTGTGCATTTGGTTTGCATAGTGGATATCATGTTCCACTTGTAAACATTTTGAACAAACAACTTAGATCTGATCCACATAGTGTTGGAAAAATGGTTGAGGCTTGATCCACCCCTTTCATTTTTGTTTATCTTTCTTCTTTTTGTCTTTGGCAGTGTATGCTTGTGTCTTGTTGTTGCTCCTTACATTATTCACATGTTTTTTATTTTGTGCCTATGTTGGTTTTCCATAGGATCTTGATCTTGGGGGCTTGCACAACCCTCTTGATCATTTTCATCCTATCTTACTAACATTGGTACACTTAGACCCCTCTTGATGTGAGTTAGTCTACTTTAGTGTGAGTTTGAAGAAAGTTCCTCCTATCACTAAAGTGGGGGCTAAATGTAGAGTAGGAAAATGTATCCCTTTACATTTTCACACTTTTTTGGGCCCTTCCAGGTAAAATTGGGCTTCTTTATGCCTTATTTGGTCCTATTTTGCATCCACAAGCCTTATTTAATGCATCTTTCTAAGAATGATCTCGACACATATATCTAATGACCAATCATAATTAATTTTTTTTGGGTTGTGTGTCCTAGATTTAGTGATATGGGATTCGTATGTCACCTTGGCCATATGGGTCCCACCTAAGTCTCAGGGCCTGATCCTAAATTTGGCATAGAACTTAACATTTCTTGAAATTTGTGTCCTAAGCTTAGGCTACTGGGACTTATAGGCCCCAACTGGCGTATGAGTCCCACTTAGCTTGGACCAATTTTAAATTAAAATTATTGGTGGGATTTTATTCTCCTAGATCTGATGTCGGCTTGTAGTGTGGTAATTTTGGGAAATTTGGCATAAACAAGTATAAATACAAGGTTATTTCACATAATTTATCCTAATATGTTCAAGACAACATTCCTATAGAAAGTTTATGAGATAAAGAGCATTCAAGAGCTGATTATCAAGCATTTTGGAGCTACATTCAAGATTCAAGCATCATGTCAAAGTCATCATGCAATATGTTTTTTTTTGAGCTAACATTTGTGATTTAGGTTTTCATGATTCAAGAAAGAATTCAAGTCAAGATTCATTACATACAATCAAGAGTCAAGATCTACATTAATGCTAGCCATTTCATACAAGATTGTAGCCTTTGTTCCAAGGGTTTGGAGAGTTGCAACATAGCTTATTTGTTCATTCATCATTCCTTCATTCTATTTCTATTCATTTCAAGGTTTCATTACCTAAACGGGGTTTTTCCAAGGAAAACCCTTATCCACTAACAAAACAACATTATTCCCTATATTTTATGTGTGATTTTCAGATTTAGGTTGAAGATCCATTTAAGAGAAATATTGGAGAAAATTTTCAAAGTTGCAAAATTGTCAAAGTTGTCACCTTTCTTGCAAGATTATGGAAAGTCACCTAAAAACTGGAATTCAAAGTTTTAGACTCAGAGATCAGAAGGAAGAGAAGCTGCAAGAGATCACTAGAGGATATCAGAGTTTTAGATCAACCCTGATACAGGGACTAAATCACCACATTGGGCATATGAGTCCCAGTATACTAGCTTTCAGACTTTTTCTATAGATCTTGGTTTACCAGTTGCAAATTTTGGTTTCGGCTTGAAACCCTAAACTAGGACTAAATCACCCCAACTGGCATATGATTCCCAGTGTGCTTCAAAATTCATAATTTTGGGATTGCAGACCTTGTTTCAGGAATCTCCAATTTTCCAAGTGCACCTTTGTTCATTCTCAATTTATTATTCTAATTTGAATTTTCATATTCTAGGTTACATAGTTAGATTTGCATAATATTTACATTTCCTTCTTTCTAAGCATTTTCTTAGTGGTGAGCCCCCTTTTTTCTTTAATCACACCTAAGGAGACCCAATAGTCCTTCCCTCAATTGAGCCACTTGGTTGAGGGATTTCTAGGGTTTCCTTTAATGAAATAGAGTGAAATAGGAGAAACCCTCTTGTGTGTTCCATCTCCTAAAAGGTGGAATACCCCCTATTTTCTTTATTTCATTTTGGTGAACCTATCCTTTCGAAACCTTGTTTCTAATTTGGAGTGCATGATAGTCCTAGATCTAGCTTACATTAGTTAATTTGCATTTAGGTATTCTAAATCTTGCATGAGTGAAAGTGCATATAGGTTGCATTCTTGCATATTACATTATTTAATTTCATTTGAAATTTGTAATTAAACATAGTCAAGACTACATACAAGTTAGAAACCTTAACATTCACTCAACATTTGCTAAATTTAGTGTCAAAACCCTAATCTAGGACTCATTCACCCCTCTGGGTGATTTAGTCCTAGTACAAGTTGTTTTACCTGATTTCTAGAAATTTTGTGTTAACTATTTTTTAGCATTTGAACCCTTCAAAAACCCTAATTAGGACTCATATGCCCCTCTGGGTGATTTAGTCCCATGTTAGACCTGAAACTACAATTAACAGCATTAAAAACCTTGTTTTTGTTCTTTTGTTCATTGTTGTTAGATTTATATTTCAGATTATTGAGTTTTTGTTTCATTCATTTCATTAGACCTAGCTTAATTCAGTTCATTTTGTGTATTGCTTAACTTCAAATTTGAATTTACACATTTCATTCTAGGTTATTACATTGCATTTCATGATGGATATGTGCTTTGGTAAGCTTTGGATGTCCTTGAAGTCATTAGTGGATGATTCAAGTTATTCCTTTGGAAATGTTCCTAATGAAATTGAACTCACTCATGCTCAATCAACTTGTAATGCATGTCCTCCTCATAAAGTTGACATCATAGGAGAAGATGATAACATCATGAACAATTGCCTTAACAATCTCAAGAGTAATGCATCCTTTTATCCTTCTATGAAACAACCAATGCAACTTGAGATGTTTGGCCTTTTACATCCTAAAATTGAGACACAAACTAAATCTAAGCTCCCTACAATAGGTGATCTTGCACCTCTAACCAAGCAAACATTCAAAAATCCTATGTTAACAAAGTGACCAACACTTCTATCAAAATAGAAGAGACATATGGAAAAGGACTCATGATCTTAAGTAAGCAAGGATGTGACATAACAAGCGAACATGAAATACATCAAATCTTAAAGCAAATACCAACTGGAGATACCAAAGGGATAGGATATTGAGATCCTCCTCCTGATATAATTGTCCTCCTTCCTAAAGAACAATCAATGCCTCATAATGATGATAAGGATGATAGCATCATATTAGGTCCTCCTCCTCAACATCTAACTCAAGAAATTGGTGAATCTAGCAAGCAACAAAAGCCTTAAAAACTAAAGAAGCTGAAATTCCCTTGCCCATCATTTACAACTGAAAGAACCCTACACATACTTCTAAGCCAAGGACTTATTGCATTACCACCCATGGGAGAAAATCAAAAACCAAATTCTAAGAACACAAACACATCACATTGTCGATATCATAGAGTTCTTGGACATAGTATTGATGAGTGTCATGCTTTAAAATAAATATTTAAAAAAGTTTGATATCATAGAAATAATCCCTTAAAGCATGTCATTTCGCTCCTTGCTATGTAATAGTTGTAGGATATTAATATTCTCACTATTGAATGCTTTACATTCATTGCAAATCATTTAAAAATGCAAGGAGCTCTTTCTCATCACCTACCTCAGCTCATTATTTTCTTACACTCAGTGAGGGAAAGAATTAGATAGCCTTGTCCTAGTTCCACACTTTTTGTTGTCCCTTTGGCAAGGGTTTTTCCTTCCGTATATGATGAACAAGATTCAGATGCAAATGACCTACTAATAGGTTGACTGACATATGCCTTACTATTCTGGTCTTTATTTTATTTTCCATGTTTATTTTATGTGATTGCATGTGTGTAACGTGATCACCCGTAACATTCTGTTTGATGTCTCTCTCTCTCTCTCTTTGTGGCATTCCTCTATTTGTACCTACATTCTTCTCTATGTTGCAAAATCTTTTATCTTTTCATTTGTCTTGTGTTTTCCTTTTTGGGATGATGCAAGGCATCGAGACATTTAGGTATCTTCCATGTTGACCCAAAAGTTTTCGCTTTATCTTTTCTTCATCTTGTGTTCTCCTTTTGGGGATGACACAAGGCATTGAGACATTTAGATCTCTTCCATGTTGACCCAAAATATTTTCCCTTATCTTTTCATTTTTCTTGTGTTTTCCTATTGAGGATGATGCAAGGCATTGAGACATTTAGGTCTCTTCCATGTTGAATGGAAGGTTTTTCTTTGTTTTCGCTCTCTTTGTGTCATTCTTCCTGTTCCATGAGTATTTGGGGAATGATGATAGTTCTGAGCTCTCTAAAAACATTGTAGCAAAGACATACTGACCCCGAATCTATGGATCCTTTATGTGATTTTTGGGATTTCATTTTGGGGGAAACCCCTTTTTCATGACGTAGCTTCATTTGGAAACATATGACTTGGCATAAGGCTTTCCAAATAAGCTCTCATGTCCTCTTTATTGTTAGCATTTATCATTTTCTACTTTAAAGTAATTTCTCATAGCATGGTGTTTAGCAATTTCTTTAAAGTAGGGGCATACATTGGCATTATTCTCATGTTTCATTGTGTAGACCTCTTACTTAATGTGATGTGTCTTTTTCCTTGTGGTGACATTGAGTGTGTTGTCCCTCAAGAGCATGATCTCTCTTAGCATATTATATTCCTCTAAGTGGCTTGATGCGACACACTACATCCCCTAAGTTGTGAATATTATATTCTTTGATTGGTCCTCTCTTGGAGACATTAGGCACAATTTTCCCTAAGCTAAGACCTTACATGAACTAAGCAAAACTCTTTTGAACATACCTTACACTATTTTTCATTTACAATAACTGTTATATGGCCACTTTGCATAACACAATTTGCTTGCATGTGGAGCCATCTTGTTCATTCATGGTTGTCAAGTATATGAAGTTTTTCTTGCCTCATGAATTCCTATTGTTCATGTTGTGTGCCACCTTATCAAAGTTATTAGGAAGTATAGCTTTGGTATGGTTATCGTATGGGATCTTAACTTAGGTTTGACTTTCTCATAGCCACTTGCTTGTCTATGTGAGCGCATACCGACCATGTGCACATGTGTCTTGTTGAGGGCTCACCTAGTGAATAGACTAAGGTTCCACTAGCCCTTGTGAGTGTGTGTTTGGTTTTCATAGTGGACATCATGTTCCACTTGTTATTGTTTTTGTTTTTTTTTCTTCTTTTTTTCTTTGGTAGTGTATGCTTCTGCCTTGTTGTTGCTCCTTACATTATTCACATGTGTGTTCTTTTGTGCCTATGTTGGTTTTCCATAGGATCTTGGTCCTGGGGGCTTGAGCAACCTTCTTGATCATTGTCATCCTATCGTACCAGCATTGGTACACTTGGACCCCTCTTGATGCAAGTTTGTCTACTTTAGTGTGATTTTGAAGCAATTTATTCCTCTCACTAAAGTGGGGGCTAAATGTATCCCTTTACATTTTCACACTTGTTTGGGCCCTCCCTACTAAAATTGGGCTTCTTTATGCCTTATTTGGTCCTATTTTTGCATCAACAAGCCTTATTTAATGCATCTTTTCGAGGATGATCTCGAAACATATCTAACGACCAATAATAATTTAATATTTTTGGGTTGTGTGTCCCAAATTTAGTGATCTGGGACTCATATGCTACCGTGGGCATATGGGTCCCACCTAAGTCTCGGGGCTTGACCTTGAATTTGGCATAGAACTTAACATTTCTCAAAATTTGTGTCCCAAGATTAGGCTATTGGGACTCATACATCCCAACTAGCGCACGAGTCCCACCTAGCTTGTACCTATTTTAAATTAAAATTCTTGGTGGTATTTTATTCTCCTAGATCCGATGTCAGCTCTTAGTGTGGTAATTTTGGAAAATTTGGCATAAACAAGTATAAATACAAAGTTATTTCACATAATTTCTCCTAAGCTTTTCAAGATAGAATTCCTATAGAAATTTTATGAGATCAAGAGTATTCAAGACATGATTATCAAGCATTTTGGAGCTACATTCAAGATTCAAGCATTATGTCAAATTCATCATGCATCATGTTTTATTTTTAGTTAACATTTGTGATGTAGGTTTTCGTGATTCAAGCAAGCATTCAAGTCAAGATTCATAGCATACAATCAAGAGTCAAGATCTACATTCATGCTAGGAATTTCATAGAAGATTTCAGCCTTTGTTCCAAGGGTTTGGTGAGATGAAAAATAGCTTATTCATTCATTCACCATTCATTCATTCTATTTCTATTCATTTCAAGGTTTGATTACCAAAATAGGGTTTGACCAAGGCAAACCCCTATCCACTAACAAAACAACATTTTTCCCTCTCTTTGATGTGTGATTTTCATATTTAGGTTGAAGATCTATTGAAGAGAAAGATTGGAGAAAGTTGTCAAAGTTGTCACCTTTCTTGCAAGATTACATAAAGTCACCTACAAATCATAATTCAAAATTTCAGAGTCGAAGATTAGAAGGGAGAGAAGCTACAAGAGATCACTAGAGGATATTGAAGTTTTAGATCAACCCTGATACTAGGACTAAATCACCACCTTGGGCGTATAAGTCCTAGTATACTAGTTTTCAAAAAAAAATTTGTAGATCCTAGTTTACCAGTTGCAAATTTTGGTTTTGGCCTAAAACCCCAAACTGGGACTAAATTTCCCCAAATGGCATATGAGTCACAGTGTGCTTCAAAAGTCATAATTTTGAGTTTTCAAACCTTGTTTCAAGCATCTCCATTTTTCCAGGTGCACCTTTGTTCATTCTCAATTTATTATTCTAATACGAAGTTTGACATTCTAGGTTACATAGTTAGATTTGCATATCATTTACATTTCCTTCTTTCTAAGCCTTTTCTTAGTGGTGAACCCCCTTTTTGTCTTTAATCACACCCAAGGAAACCTCCTAGCAGTCCTTTCCTCAATTCATTCACTTGGTTGAGGGATCTCTAGGGTTTCCTTGAATGAAATAGAGCGAAATAGGAGAACCCCTCTTGTGTGTTTCATCTCCTAAAAGGTTGAATACCACCCCCCCCTATTTTCTTTATTTCACTATCTTTAGATATTTTATTTTTATTATCAACCTAATTTAGGTTTCATTGTTAGGCTACTTGAGCTTGATCTTAATTCTATTGAGCAAGATGCTCTAATATCTCATTTTCTACCTAGATTTCCTTATTTATTTGCTTGATATGATCCAATAAAGAAAAATCCTCATTTAGTATCCTTTCTTTTCCCTTAGACTCAAGTTCTAACTAGAATCATAGAATATTGCATTATATTGAGATCTTTGTGATCTATTGAGTGAAATCTAATGTTGGTCAACAAGATTGTTTCTACATCTTGGTCTAGCATGCCTAATATTGTCATGTTTGAATCTCTAGATTTATGTCTATTTCCTCTACCAATAATTATATCATTTTTTCACATCTTAATTTTTCTTTTTTTTCTCCCTCATGTTCTTAGAAATGCATCAATTGAAAATTTTGAACTATATTGACATTTCAATGAAAAAATCACCTCTACTGAATGTACCGACTAATTCAATATCATGAGGATCATGTGTAGATGACTTACCCAAAATTTTCACTCTCCAATAGGCCTACCATCTCCTTGTGTTAGAAAAAATTTATTCTTCCCCACATTGATGTTTGTGTATTCCTCTATCCATGATAAAAAATATATATGAATGTATGATTTTCTAGGTTTATTGATGTAGATTCATGACTCTTCAACAAAAAGAGATAAATTTTCAAATCAATATTGTTGCAACCACTTTACTAATACAAAATTTTAATGGATACAAAATTTTCTATTACCAAGGCTTTGAGAAAAATAAGTTGTCTTTTCCTCCTTGATAATGGTGCCATTCTATTGGATCGTAAAATCACTACTCCACAATCCTAGAACAAAATTTAGCTTCAAGGCCAAGGGGTATCATCAAGAAGGTAAAACTAAATTTTATCAATAGACTAAGTATGGATAAAGATCAATCAACGAGAGTGGATAATATATCATACGCTTTAGGCTAAACTTTGACCTAGGAGAGTGTTCTTAGAGGTATCCTAAATGGGATTGAAAGTTTTGAAAGTGTTGAATGCAAAAGACAACTGAGAGGTAGGTTGAATCGGTTGTACATTAAAATATCAAAACCCTCATACACATTCAAATCCACATCAACTTAATTAACCATCAATCTGTTACAATGATTAAGCATGAAAGTAAATAACATAAACTAAAACACATCAACACCATGCACAATAGAACACCAAATTTATGTGGAAAATCCAAGAAGGGAAAAACCATGGTGAGGATTAGCTCACAATATTTTATTAATTTTAACACTTAATACAAAAGGGCTCACTACCCAAAAGAAAGAAGGGATCACTTCCAATGGCTCACTGCCAAATTACAAAAAAGAAGAAAGAAGAATGTTATAGTGAGAAATCTCTCTCAATGTAATAGAAAATTCCACCACAACATCACTAACATATTCACAGCCTCTCTGAATATTGTATACACCTTAAGCTCACTACTTCCAATTGTCTAACTCATTAAAGCTCACACTACACTTCACAACTATGTAATTCACATCAAACACTCTCTACACAATCCTTCATCAACACAACACTTATTTATACCTTCTCAACCTTGAAAACATTCTCTAAGGTCAACTATGCACCTCAACCATGAAAATTAAAATTATCGGCACTGAGCATTCCCACAATGAAAAGGAATGAAAGCGGACCACACCACATCTTAGATCATACCCAAATCATACATATACACCATGTCACGCTTCCTCAATCACCGAAGCAAATCCACAATTAGTGTAAACACCCAATGTCAATTGAACCTATGTAAACAACATTAAAATTTAAGTACATGCTTCCTCAAATCCAAAGATGACTTGCGGAACACACACAAGACTTGAAAAAAATCTAGAATATTCCACAGACACCCTGAAATCCAAAAAATTCTTTCGTAACAACTTTCATCTAAAGAATGTACACACCTAGTATACTCAGACAACATTCCATACATTGTATCTCAATAAATCATCTTATGGAGCACCAAACCACAAAAAAAATCAACTAAAGGTAGATATGAAACTTTTCAGGACACTTCTAGAACTACAAGACCAAAAACCAAACTATGGAGAAATTTTGAGGAAAAACGTTTTTCCCAAATAGCACTACAACACATTTCACACACTGGTGAACACAACTTCTTTTGCACAAGGATCCAGACCAAGAAATTCTATATATAACACCTATGAACACTATTTATCAACATATCTAAACCACACAAGAAGATCTTCAACACAAAAGAAATGTGGAGCAAAAACCAAAACACCACTCTATATGCAAGAACACCTCTGCAACACATTGTTTCCCATTTTATTCAAATTTTCTCAAAAGCACTTGGAAACCAAGAACCAAAGACACATTCTCATCACCTTCAACACTTCCTCAACACCATCAGACCAACTACAATCAAGCATCCACAAGCAAAAGCTTATCGGAGCAACACTAGAGGTTGACACCAATAACACTTACTAATGACAACATAATGAAACTAATCAAGGCATCATCATAACTTCTCAACCATTACCAGTTGACATCAATGACAACACAAACATAATCCTATTGACATCAATGACAACACCAACTACTCATACTTGCAACAACCTCCCCCTTTGTCATTGATGGCAACACATGATGTGAAAAACCATCAACAACAAACATAACAACTCTGATCACCAACATACTACTCCATCATACTCTCCTTTACTTTCTCTCCCTTTCTTTTTCACATTACTCTCTCCCCCTTTTCTCAACTAATCCTTTTCACATTATTTTCTCTCTCCCCCTTTGACATCAATGGAAAAGGGAAACACATTTGCATCTCTTTCTCCCTTTGACATCAAACATACATACTCTCTCTCCCCCAAAAGAAATAATTATAAGGGACAACTAATATGCAACTGCATAACCCCCTTAGGAGCACACAAAAAACTATACTGACCACAACCTCTTCCAATACCCTTTGACACATCTGATAAAGAACAACACCAACCTGCATTAGCTCTTGACTGTACCAACCAACAAAGCACTACCTACTCCCCCTGAGAGGTAGCCTCCAACATCAATGCAAAAAAAGAATGAATCTTGAAATCCATTAGACTAATGCATATCCTTATGCATCTAATTCAATGAAAGAGGGGTAATAACCCCTAACTTCTCTCAAATATACTCAAAAGTATCCTTAAGAAGAACCTTATTAAATATACCAACAACCCGATCCTTTTGTAGGCACATACTCAAGCTTTACTTCATTCTTTGCGACCTTCTCTCTCAAAAATAGATACCGAGCTGAGATATACTTTGTCCTTGAGTGCATCACCAGATTCTTTGAAATTGTAATAACACTTATATTGTCACAAAAGATAGAAATTGGTTCATCATATACAACTCTGATATCCTTCAAGGTTTTCTTCATCCACAACACTTGTGTGCAACAAGATGTTGTTGTAGTAGATAAAGACACTGAATCCTTCTTCTTGCTTAGCCAAGACACCAATCTGCATCTAAGAAAGAATGCACCTCCACTTGTACTTTTCTTTTCATCTGCACAACCTGCTCAATCTACATATGTATAAGAACTTAGAGAAAAATTAATATCCTTTGGATACCACAATGTTTTAGAGTGCCCCTCAAGTATATGAATATCCTCTTTACTGCTACAACATGTGACTCTAGGATCTTCTTGAAATATAGCCACACGAAAAACTACATGCATGATATTCGGTCTAGTAGCAGTTAGATATAGCAATCCTCCAATCATTGATCTATATTTACTTTGATCAGCCTTAGGAGATTCATCATTCTTACTTAGCTTGCAACCAGTAACCATAGGAGTACATACTAGTTTAGAATCTTCCATTCCAAACTTCTTCAACATTTCCTTGACATACTTTGATTGTGAAATTAATATACTTTTCTCTGTATGATTAATTTGAAGTCCAAGAAAAAAATTCATCTCCCCAAACATAGCTTCATTTCCTCCAAAAATTATATCATGAACATACACAACGACAATCAAGATTTGATCTTTTTCAACTTTGAAATAAATATTACTATCTACGATACCTTTATTGAATCCTTGTTTTATCAAGTACCTATCCAACCTTGCATACCAAGCTCTAAGAGATTGCTTTAGTCCATAAAGTGTCTTCTTCAATCTACAAACCATATTCAGTTTGGCTGATAACTGAAATCCTTCTAGTTGTTCAATGTATACTTCTTCTTCCAACTCACCATTCAAGATGCAGATTTCACATCCATTTGATAAACCTTGAAACCCTTATGTGTTGCAAAAACCAAAAACATCCTGATAGCTTCCATTCTTTCCACTAGAGAAAATGTCTCATCAAAATCTATTCCTTCTACTTGTGAGTAGTCCTTACACACAAGCCTTTCCTTATTTCTTACCATTTCTCCATTCTCATTCAATTTTTTCCAAAATACCCACTTAGTTCCAATCACATTCTTGTTTGTTGGTCTTGGGACAACTTCCCAAGTCTAATTCTTCTCAATCTACCTTAGTTCTTCTTACATAACCTTGATCTAATACTCATCTTTGCATGCTTCAATCACTGTTTAGGTTAAACTTTAGAAAGTAAACATAGATTTACCTGTTCTTCAGCCTTATCAACTTTTCTCCTTGTCAAAACACCTTTTTTTGTCACCAATGATCTGATCTTCGGAATGATTCTTCTACACATACTTAAGATTCTTAGGAATCCTTTTGCAAAGCTTCTTCCTATTCAATTTGAGCTTATTTTTCCTTACCTTCATCTCCATCATTTTCTTTGCAAGAGGAATCATTTGATTAATATCATCTATCACTATTGATTTCTTTTGTAAGTCTTCATCCCTTTTGACACTTGCAATCTCAATAATCTTCTTCAGCCTCTTTTTGTAGCATCGGTAAGCTTTTCTTCTTATAGAATATCCAAGGAAGATTCCTTCATCAAATCCTATATCAAAATTTCCTAAGTTATCTTCATCTCTTCTAATATAGCAATTACTTCCAAACAATCTGAAATGTTTGATAGTAGTAATCCTTGCATACCACAACTCATAGGGAGTCTTTGCACTATTTTATCTTGCTTGAACTCTACTAAGTATGTAGGAAATAGTATGAATTTCTTCTCTCTAGTAGACATCCAATAGGTTTTCCTCTTTCATCATTGTTCTTGCATCTTCTTGAATAGTCCTATTCTTTCTTTTAACCATTTCATTCTACTAAGGATTCCTAGGGGCAGATAAATGCCTCTTTATTCTCTGAATCTCATAAAAATTGTTAAACTCATTGGAGGTGAATTCTTTACCTCAGTCATACCTCAAAAACTTTATTTTCATATCCATTTCATTCTCAACCATAACTTTGAATAATTTGAAATTATCTAAAGCTTTTGATTTTTCTTTGAGAAAAGTAACCCATGTCATTCTAGAATAATCATCAATCAATAGCATGAAATACTTATCACCTTGAAGACTTGTTACTTTGGTAGGAACACAAAGGTCTGTATGCACCAGCTCCAACGGTCTGGTAGTGGATTGTTCTTTGACTTTGAAACTTCTTCTTGATTGCTTCCCAATTTGACATTCCTTATAGACAACATTGATGGGTTTTGTAATCCTTGGCAGATCTCTCACAACTTGAACTGAACTAATGCTCACTAGGCTATCCAAATTAATGTGACACATCCTTCTATGCCATAGCCAACTTTCATTAATCTGAGTCATAAAGCAATGACCATCAACACCTTTAAGCTGATAAACACTTTCATTTGTCCTTCTTCCAACATCAACCATATTTCTAGGGATTTTTTTGATCTCACATCCACCATCCAAACACACAAGATTATATCCTTTGCTACACATTTTTCCAACACTCAAGAGGTTATTCCTTAAACCCTTAACATAAAGAACATCATTTGTATTATGCTTGCCATCAAAACTGATAGAACCTTTTGCACATATCTTACTAGATGTATCATCACCAAACTTAACTAGGCCTCCTTCATATTTCTCAAGTCTAACATACTTTTTTCACTATTCATATGATTTGAGCATCCACTATCAATGCTCCAGAAGTTCTCCTCTCTAGCATGAAAATTAGTCACCATAGCATTGTGACCTATTTTCAAAGCACTTTACTTCATACATCTCTCAGAGTTGGTAGTATTAGATTCAAATTTCATAGTCATGGACAAGCATTCACTATCCTCATCATCCCCATAGTCAGATTCATCATTAGGTATACTGGCATCTTCTCTAACCTAATAAATTTTCTTAATTTCCTTACTTCCATTTTCTTTGTTCTTGCCATCCAAAGCTCTATTTGGACATCTTGAAGCATAATGACCTATCTTACCACAATTGAAACATTTGAAATATAACTTACCTATGTATTTACCAGTACCCTTTTTCATTATCCTCACAAAATTTGCTTCTACATCATCAAGATCCTCTTGATCTAATTCCTCAACCTTCTCTAATTTTCCAACCTTAAAAGTAGACTCAAATTTTGTAGTACTTGGACTAAATTCTCTCATTTCAAGAGAAAATAAAGCACCATACAATTGATCTCTAGAATATTTGCTTAAATCTTAAACTTCGTCAATAGCATAAACTTTGTGATTTAGGAAGAGTCCTCAGTACCTTCTTTACCACTTCTTCTTCTTTAATTTTTCCACCAAGACCTCTGATGGAATTGACAACTTCATCCACCTTCTACATGTAGCTTATAGTGTTTTCATCTTTAGAAATCCATAGGTTCTCAAATGTGATCTTTAGATTCAGTATCTTAGCTTGCTTGACCTTATCATCTCCTTCATAAATACTTTCCAACTTTGTCTAGATATCTTTAGCATAGTTAAAATTCATAACTTTCACAAGTTCGGTGTTAGAAAGACCACTTAAAAGGGCATACCTTGCCTTACCATTATTCTCATAGGCCTTGATCTCATTATTAGTACTCAGACCCTTAGGATGAATAGTATACCCAATCTCAACAAACTTCCAAACTCCAAATCCAAGAGATGCCAAGAAACCTTCCATCCTTGTCTTCCAGAAACCATAGTCCAATCCATCAAACAAAGGATCATCCCTCTTATGCACCATCCCAAATCTACCTCAAGTGGTTAAAAGCTTTCTTCCAAGGAACCTTGCTCTGATACCAATTTTTGAATGCACAAGACAATTAAGAGGGGGGTGAATCAGTTGTACATTAAAATATCAAAACCCTCATAAACATTTAGATCCACATCAACTTAATTAACCCTCAATCTATTAGAATGATTAAGCATGAAAGTAAATAATAGAAATTGAAACACATCAACACCATGCACAATAGAACACTAGATTTATGTGGAAAACCCAAGAAGAGAAAAACCATGGTGAGGATTAGCTCACAATAGTGAATAAAAAAGGGCTCACTACTGGAGGGCTCACTACCCAAAAGAAAGAAGGGCTCGCTGCCAATGGTTCACTTCCAGATTACAAAAAAGAAGAAAGAAGAATGTTACAGTGAGAAATCCATCTCAATGCAATAGAAAAGTCCACCATAGCATCACCAACACATTCACAGTCTCTAAAGATCGTAGACACCTTCTGCTCACTACTTTTGTCATGTCCCTGAAATAGGACACCAATACATGAAAAATAACTAAGCATTGAAATGTGAATGAATAAATGAAATATATATTAATATAATTATAATTACTAAGTATAATATTACAAATACTAAAATATAAACACTAAACAGTACAATCATTATAATATATAAATATAAATCTAAGTAATTTACAATTATAATTATAGATAATATTATAATTATATTTAGATCTAACCACCATTTATCTCCTATAAACTAAACATATAAATTTGACTATAATACTAATACATGAAAATCATATAAAACAAGCTAATATATATAACCATAAACCATAATAAAGGAAAATATATAACAAAGAAATAGGAAGAGAGATAAAATAAAATATAAACTATAACATATAAATAATACCAAAATAAAGAAAAATACTATCGAAATCCTAAGCATAAGCAATTAAAATAATCAAACATTATTACTAAGGAATCGATCAAAAGAGCTAGCCCTTGATGGCGACGAATCCAAGCAAAGAAGCAACAATTAAGGGAGAGACACATCCCAACATAGGCTATGAAAGGAGAACAATGCAAATTTAGGAGGAAAAAAGGGAAAGGGATCAACAAGAATATAATAAGGAAATAGCAATTTACTAATATGTAGCATCTCTCAGCCACCTGGGAATATATTATTCCAAGTAGGCATGCATTTATGTCGTTCTCAGTTATGATATGTAGTTTAGATGTATTTCTTATTCTGTGCCATCGTCCTAGTGTATTTAGGAATCCTAGGATAGAGTATTAGATACATTTAATATTATTTGAATTTAGATGGTAATATTTAGAATAGAGCAATAGGTATGTTTAATGTTACTTAAATTAGATTATGATATGCTTAGATTTCAAGTATACACTAAATCATTTGAATGCAAAATACGACGAAACTTTCCGACGAAAGATGTATAATTAGATGTATCGTCGGGTACCTGTGTATTTAATGTAAAATTTTCAAATTTTTTTAAAATTTATGCCAAACGTTCGTCGAAATTGCGATGCTCCGTGATTTTCGTCGCTATTTCGACATACACTTAAAGTCAACCATCCCCTTCCATCAATTTGTGGGCCGACATATGGTTAGCCTCCTTAATTTGTGGGTCGACGGGTATATGGTTATCATTCATCGAGGTTCCGACAATTTTTTTTTAATAAGTAAAAGTGAGTTCGACAATTTATCTATACTTGCGACAGTGTTTTGCTATACTTGTGAATTTGCTATACTTGAGAATTTGCTATACTTGTGACAATTTGTGGAGGTTATAGGCCAATTTTTTTGGGTGCAAAATATTAGAATTATTAGATTTTGTTACCTATCTATGATTAAAAATTATTGGAGTGTGAGTTTGATATTTTTTGAAGATCTAAATATTGAAGCTTGGTAAAGAAAAATCATGTCAGATAATATTAGTGCAGAACAAAATGAAGAGACACTTGCTAGATTGTGGGCTAGATTGAAAAGAAAGGGTGATGGGAAATGTTATTGTCCTTGCAATAATTGCAAGGGCTTAAAGACGAGAAGACTTTTAATCACAACTGAGAAACATTGTAGGCAACATGGTCACGTTGAAGGGGGGCATGATTATCGTCCATTGGTAAGTTGTTCATTATATGTCTTTATATTGATTGAATTTGCAAATGTTTATATCATTTTAGCATTTTTTATATATATAATAAATCACTTGATCATGATCATGGTTTATTTGTGTTGATCATTATTATAAAGGTGGGGCACCCTAGGGCACATGATATGGATTATCATGGCTTGGAGAATGTGTTTTTCCAAGCGAAGGAACATGGAGCTGTGAATATCGAAGATGAAGTTAATGATCCTATGGAAGAAGATGATCATGCACCAAAAAACACAGTTGAAGATGATAGTACAAATACATTGATCCATGACACATTTAGTGGTGCGCTGATTATGATGATCGAGATGACTTTGATGATGTTCATGTTTTACCTTTACTTGAGAAGGCATACAAGCCCCTTTATGAAGGCTCCCAAACAACTCTTCTCTCTATTGTATTGTTGCTGGTGAACTTGAAGGTTATGAATGGTTTATCCAACATAACAATCTCACGGATGTTAAGGTATGTCATATATGCCATCTTGTTTCATCTATTTTTGTTGTTAGTTCATCACTAGTAAATAAAGGATGAAATATGTACCATTAATATTCTTTATATTAACAAATTATTTTTTTGTTGTAGATTGATAGGTGAATTTTTGTTACCGCCATCAAATATTTTACCTCGCTCATACCGAGATTTATCTTCCATTATGAAATTTATTGGAATGGAGTATCAAGCAATAGATGCATGTCCCAATGATCAGATTATATATCATAAACAACATGAATTTGCAACAAAATACCCAGAATGTCATATCAGTAGATATCGAAGAGATCAACTAACAAAAAAGGTGCCTTGCAAGGTTCTTCATTATATGCCCATTATTTCACGTATGCAACAATTATTTAGGTGTGAAAGCTTAGTGCAATTTATGGATTACCATGCACAATATAGAAGTGGAGATGACATTCTTTGAATGCCTACAGATGGTTCTGCATTTAGGGACATGGAGGAAAAATGGCCACACTTTAAAGAAGAACCTTGCAATCTCAAGCTTTCATTGGTAGCGGACGGTGTCAATCCATTTGGATCGAGAGTTGAGATATATTTACTCGGTGTGGCTTGTTTTTGTTATCAACAATAGCATTCCTCCATGGATGTCAATAAAGAGGGAACACATAATGTTGGCAATGATTGTTCCAGGTATTTGTTTACATAAAATTTCTTTAATGTAGTAGCATCTCATTTGTCTTATTTGTTGCATAATGACTTATATTTTTTTCATTGAATAGTCATGTACATTAATTTATATATATTGCAGTAAAATGGTTATAATAATTATGTAATGTTTATGTCCATTCAACTAGGTAAGTACCAAGTTCAAGATATGAATGTATTTATCGAGCCTCTTAATAGAAATCAAATAGAAATCAAAGTTAAGTGACTTATAACTAGCAATAATTCTAACCATTTGACCTTTTTATGTTTATAACTTGTATAAACAGGCAGGGATGTAATTATTATATTCTTCTTTAACAATCCAAAATAATAATTCTAAGTTGTGAGTAATCAAAAGGATTTTAATCTTTACTTGAAAGACCCAATTAATCATACCACACAGATACAGTAAATGTGTATTGATAAATTGAAAATATGCTTGATATATCAATTTAAACAACAAAGAAATATCAACTATGGGGACAAACTGATAATATCTTCTATTAACTTAACAAACAATTGATAACAACATAGAGCCACCAAATCAGAGATTTTCCATTAACTCCTTCAAAATTTACACGTGCATCTTGATTCCTTTTGATGAAAACATTGTATAAATTTGCATTTTCCTACTTCTATCTACTCTAATATTCTAATCTCATCCCCCCTTATGGTCTTGGTCTCTCTTATTTATATGAGAGGAAACAAGCTTCATTCCAAAGGATGTGACTTTTGATAACAAAACTTAACTGAAAAGATAAAACATATTAGAGATAACTAACACATGCCAATCTGTTAATCTTTGAGTAAGAAGCCCATGGTCATCTAAGACCTGTGCAAAGCTCTTACTTTATGATATGTTTTCCATTTGATGATGTCAATCAATCTTCATCTAAGCCTAGATGTTTTTCCTACCACTTGTTTATTGTTAATTCATTCGGCCACTTGAATTCTTGTGCAAAAGTGAAGGTTACAAGGTGACTTTTCCATTTGCTATCAAGCAAGTTTTTGGCATCTACAAGAAACTTTGTGTACCCATTATCCAATGTCATAGTTCCATCAAGCAGAGTGTGAAATTTTTCTAGATTGATATCACCATCACCCTAAATACATGTCAAGCATTGAGGAACCATTTGATCAAATTCATTCTTCCATTCATCCATATCCTTGAATTGTCCATCATCTCTAATGACCAAAGGACTGAAACTGTGTTTTATTGAATCAAATGAATTCCTTCTATTCTCCATCTTCTTCTTTATGTCAATCAAATACTTATGCTCATTAGTAACTTCCTTCACCATATCTTGAGTAGGCTTTAATCTCAGAGGTGCATCAGGATCCCTCTGTGTTGCTTTGCATAAAGTGGTCAAAATATGGTAAGTGGGCTGCCATCTTTTATGTAATTCCTCTAGGTTTGGGGAATTAGTATTTATTTGTTCCAGAGCTTTAACCAAATGACTGAAACTCTCATGGACTCCACTTATCTTCCTTTTTAAAACTCCAAATCTATGCTTAAATATTTCCTTCAAGGTACTCAAGATATGCTGCCTGACATTATCCATATTATGTTTCTTCAAATTTTCAATCTCTTCTTTCAACTGTGGGATTTGTGGATCTTCAATTGGAGCAGGTGGATGATAGAAAACTATTTCATCCCCTTTTACATCTGTGGCTTGTTGCAATTGTTGCTTTAATCTGACACCTTCAATGAATAACTTATTTATCTCATCATTTGATAACTTGAGTCTCTTCTCATACTCTGTTATCTTCTTTTCCATGTTTTCTACTACATCCTTTGTAAACATGGCATAGTGCATAGCTATGGTTGTTGCTTCTATTGGAGTAGTGTCCTTCATTGTCTTGACCATTGTAGATCCTCTCATTTCCTGTACTACATCCAAAATCCTTGGCTTCCTTGTGTTCTTCTATTTTGTCCACAAGGCAAGGGTTTGGGTAGTAGGGTTGTATCCTGTGCCTAAGACTCCTTTTGAATCAAGTTCTGCAACCAAGTTTGGATCATCCTGAGCTCTGATTTGATCTAACAAAAATACCTTAGAGAGTTCCATTCTAGGTATGATTAACATCTTACTACTTAGCACTAACTCCCTTGCTTCTTTGGGAGTAATATTGATGTTATCAATATCCAACTCTGCCATTGTTTGGGCCTGAACCTCTACATACTTTGAATCATCAATCCCAATGAGGTTAATCTTTAGCCTGTCATCAATTTTTTATCCAAAAATCTTTGAATTCCCTTGTATGGATGAAATCATCATTCTCCATGAACCGCAAAGAAGTAATTATTTTCTCATCATCTTGTATCTCATCAACAACTTCTCCTGATATTCTTATTTTTGGATCATGAGGCTCCAACATATTTTGTTGCTCTACCACTTCTTTCATCTCTGCCAGAGTCAAGACTACTTCTTGTTCTTCATCACTCGACCCATAGTCAACTAGTGACTCAACTCTCTATTTCTTAGCAAGAGGCTCATTTGCTGGAGATGGAGGAGATGGATGAACTCGTGAAGGAAGTGGTGTATGTGATGTGGAGACTATGGATGATGGTGGCTAGGGTGAAGATGGTGGAGCTTATTTCTCTTCTTGAGCCTTTTTATACATTTCATCAAACTTACTAAGAATCAATTGCATCATTTTCAACAAATATGGTTCTTCATCAAAGAACCCCTTGAACTTCTTATCCTTTTCTTTCTTCTGGTCCTCCCATCTCATCATCATTAACCATTTTTTCCTTGTTTCAAACACATCTGAGAAGTATACCAGGTTTCTTATTACATCCTCTTCTGGATCAAATGCATGTGTTCTCGCCCTCTTTGTAAGCAGGGTCCTCTTGATATTGTTGATGTGACCCTCTAGATCACAAACTCTCACTTTTCTTGATCTGAGAGCAAAATTGGCTTTTATGAAACCCTGCACTTCTTCTAATATATCCGATCCAACTGATAACTCCTCAAAGACTATCAAATTAGGCAAGAAATTCCCCTTTCTCTGATTCTTCATGAGACTACGCTACATCCAAAGCATTTACCAGATAAATTATAAAAATAATACTCTACTAGGCACAAATTTTGGTAAGACATGTGGGGCCTGATCACAACCATACACCCTAATGATGGTATATTGTGGCATCAAAAACCAATCAGAATAGTTGTGTATGAAACCCTGGTCTGGTTTGTATTGCATGGGTCTCATAACCTCCATTAAATATTGTGGTAGCCTTGGTGTAGGAAAACCAAGGGCATCAATTAGTCTGATGGAAAAGTCATCCCTAAACACAATATAGTCAGCTTCAGGGCACCTACTATCCCAAACATAGCACCAATTTTCCACTGGGAGCATAACTCCATTTTCATGTGTGCTCAACTTCATCCTTTTAGTCCACTTTGTTTCATTATGAAATAGAATTAAATGACACAGTAGAAAATATTTTTTGAAAGTGATAGGGGCCTTAGCTTCCCTAACCTATAATAAACCCCCATGAATTTGTTCCTCAATGATAGAAACAAAATCAAACTCCACATTGGATTTAGGGTGCTGGATAATCATTTCCATCCTCATCAATCCAATTGACATATTGTCTTTAGCATCAAATCCAAGAATCTAGCATAATGCATAATAGGTGTTTTTGAAATAAGTCTAAAAGTCGGACATTGGAAAGGGCTCAACTTTTGAAGATGGAATAGGAAGGATTCTATTTATGTCACCCCTTTTCATGTGCAAGGGGAGTTCATCACTTCTATAAGTCCTCTTTAATCCTTTGTACTCTTGCTCTAGTCTCCTCAAATCTATTTCTGTGACAGCCTGCTTATTTAGGTCAAAACACCTAATTATAGCTTCCCTGGACATATCTACTAGACATTGTCCATCTGGGAGCCTAACAACTTTTGAAGGATCATGGTATCTACTGGCTAGAGCTCTAATTAGCTCGATATCAACAAACACATTTGGAACTATCAGTTTACCCATATCAAGAGTCCATGGGTTCGATACCGGGACCCCTTCATTTCTATTCTTATAAAAATACCAATACAAATTCCACCCAAACCGTAGAATTATTGGATCTTTGCACCCTTGAGCTAAATCCTTAAAGACCCCCTTATAACCTTTATCAACCGAAGCAGGTAGCAGTGCAAATAATGGTGACTGCAATGAAGCTTTATTGGATTTTTCCTCTTTTTTAGTGCTTACTTCCATTTTCTTAGGTGACATTGCTTAAAATTCAGTGTGTGGTGAGTAGAACTTACCTGGAATATTACTTGCCCTGAAGAATTCTTCTGAATGTCACACCTTAAGCTCACCTATATTAAGCTTTTATCACCATGAGCGAACAAATTTACAATTTTCCTTGTTTAATTATCATATCACATTGCATTAATTCCACATAGGTTCTACATCATTCAAATCCTTCACGTCGAGCTAAATTTCATATTTTGATGCTGATTGATGTGATTGGCCTTCATTTAATGCTCCAAGGCTGATTACCGTGCTATAGCTTGTCACTCTTCATTCCTCTGTGGTACCGTGGTGCTTACTTAGTGCTTTACCATATATACCTCTTTACTATGGGCCACATTCCGACCCCCCATGGTATAGCAGTTCTCCCTTATGTCTATTATTTCTTTACCACTCTACCGTGGGCTTCACTCCGACCCTCCGCGGTATAGTGGTTCCCTTTGCTAGTACTAATAATGACCTGCTCTACCGTGGGCTAGGTATCAACCATCCATGGTATAGTGGTAATATGATATACTGCTAACCTCTTACTACACTACCGTGAGTTACTTTGTTGGAGGTTGCAGTAAGGAGGTAAAAGGAAATGCACATATGGGGTGATCAAGTATGACAACAGTATGGCGGTAAAAGGCTAATTTGAATTTGTGGATGACAGAAACATAAATTTTATGAGAATACTAAGAGAGACCTCTGATCTTACATGAAAAAATCAACAGAATGATTTTAATGTTGTTAATTCATGATGTTACAACTATTGTAGCTCTCCTAGAAATTTCCATATGATCAAATCCTAATTACTCTACAACTATTTATGATTAGATATTATTTGATCATATCTTTGGTTATTTCATTCCCAAAAAAATAGCATTTCCTCATGTTGACCTCGCATAGTGACATGTGAATGGGACCAACGTTGAAATTTTTTCAATTTGTGCTTTTATGGAGTGAAACTTGACATGGTTAGCCTAGACGCATGCATTGACGATATGGGAGGGTTTCGAGACTCAAACATGAGGTCATGCAATATAAAGGCATCTCATCCTTCCTAATAATACAAGTTGCCTTATTCTTCATCTCTTTCATATATTGTTCTTAGCATTTCTTTGGTTAATGGTTTCAAAAGATGAGGCTCTCTGAGCCTCACCTTGGATCTATTACACATCAATTTGTGCATTTTCATTAGCAATGAATATTTAGATGATCTTTAAAAATCTCATTGAATATAAAGATGCTAATAGGAAGCTAAAAAAATGAGTATATTTTGTTTATGGAACCTAAACCACAAGGTTTGCCACTCTAATGCTAAAACCAAGTCAAATTAACCCCTAACACCTATTGGAAAAGTCAAAACATGCCTTTCTTTCAAATTCACAAGAACGTATAAACCTTTTGAAACCACACATGCATGTTATGAAAGTGTATGGTAATCCTACTTATAGCGGAAGTTCACATGATAAGCCAACCAATGGAACTATATTGGAGGATAAACCCACCTATGGAATTAATTTAAGAGGTAAGGGATGCCTCTTAGTGGAATTTTGAGTCTTGGATTAATCCAGAATGCTAAAATTAGTTCTAGTGTTCTTCTCTTGGTGTTATATTTATCTCTACAATTTCCCATACTTAACCATTTCATCATCCCTTTTAACAAGCTATTTGTATCATAATATAAACTTGGTCCAATCTCACATTAGCCCCTTAGGTAATTATCCATTTCCTCCAATTTGAATGGAACCTTTTGTACCAATGCATCTATGTTCTCCTACCCTAATGGATCAAGACTTGACATCACCTTAACAATCTTCTTTATGTCATAGCATATCTCTGAAGTGCCTTTGGCATGCTTTAGATGTGTCAATATTAACTAGATTGAATATATTAATTTTAAAGTTTCTTAACACATTCCATGACAAGAAAATGACTCATTTGGATTAAGGAGTACTTTCCTAAATCATTCCTTCATATAAAACAATCCCTTCTCACACCCACATCATAATTCATATCAATGTTAGTTGTAATGAGTGCTTTAAACCAACAATCAATGAATCATAGGATAGAATAAAAATCATTATGCACAAGGATAAGAATCAAAGAGACTAAAATAATCGATTCACTAGATATGCTCCCCATTACTGTAATAGACCAATGTAAAAAAATAAGTCATAACAAGAATAGGACCAAAAAAAACTAGGAAAAGAAACCTTGTAGGCTACATTAATAAGACATTGATTGCAAGCATTTCTTCCATGATGTTTAAATGACAAAATATCAAATAGCTCAATCTTTAGTCAAGTAGTATTTCAATAATTGATTCTTATACATCCATCATGATTAAACATCACATATCATAAGCCTTTTTAACAATCACTAGGACTGTAGATAATATTCAATCATGTCATAGGAAATAAATCATCAAAAAATATAAAGAAAGAGAAAACCAAATATATAAGCTCAACAAGCCACCATACAAAAAATATATTTTGTAGAAAATAAAATAAACTATATGTTGAATAGCATATACATTTTTTATATAAACTATATGTTGACATAGCATATATATAAACTATATATTTTGAATTTTGGCCCCGCATGCTCAGGAGCACGATATAGCATACTGCACCGAGACCCTAACTGGAGAGTTGCACCAAGAACCACTGCATCCAGCCCCTAAGTGGAGAGTTGCGAGACTTCACTCGACGAGTGCTGTAAGGCCATTGAGTTGAGGAGGAAGACTAGGAACCATTTGGCAGGAGGAAAGCCAGAGTGAGAGGTGAGGGCACTCATAAAGGGAAAATCAACCAAGGGACAATGACTGTAAGTGATTTTTCCCCCACATTTAGAAATCTTGTTGCAAGTACAGTGATTTAGACTCTGTTTGTTCCCATCGAGGTGTTTCATGCTATATTTTGGTCAATTCGAGCCAATGTCCCATTGACAAACCCAAGTACTACCTAGTACTTGTGTCTGGTTAGTTTGACAAAATCATGTACCCACATATGTTATGCACTAGTCCCAAGTGCAATGTTACACATAGCATCCCTTTCAAATAGACCCAAAACAACTGATCTTCATATACACTGGCTCACAAATACTCCAAAATACAAATATCTTCTAATACCCCGCCAATCCAACCGTTTACTTGAATGAAAATCAGTAACATAGGCGACTCGATACAAAATGACCTGGCAACTCTGCACTTAAACCAGATTTAGCAAAACCCCATCCACAGACTTTACAACCAATTCAACTAAACCTCATCCACAAAATTTAAACCCAATTCAACAAAACTCAATCCACAGACTTGAAAAGTGAATCCACCCACATATTGTTGTCTCTAACAGATTTAGGCCTAATTAGGCCTGATTTGCATAAGGGTTTGTTTCTTTACTAACTCCTGACCAAAGTACACTTGTCCAGTGCTTGGGACATGTTTAGTTTGACTGGTATATGCTCTTCAAAGCATCAAAGTCTATTTACAAATTATTTCACAAAACCCTAAGGGCTTAATCTTCATAATTACTCTATTCACAGACTATACACACAGTTTTTTAGTCAAGAAAATTCATTCCCTCGCATCTTATCTTTATGATTTTGACCTAAATCCACTGCAACATGAAAGAAAATTCATAGTAGGATAATCTCACAAGAAACCAGAAGATTCCACTAATTAATAAAGGAGAAACATAATTATTTATGTCTCTGCTTACCCTAACTGAAATGCATGAAATATGATGTAACAGGAAGGTGATTGATATTATTACCATATCCAACCATTCTACCATGCATTCAAGGCCATACAAATCCGTACAATGCTTGGAAATGCAAGATTTATGAAGAAAAATGATTAAAAATTAGAGATTTTCCTTGAACTTATTCTTTATTCAACCACCCTCGAAGTTCTAAAATATACAAGAGCCTTTTTAAAGGTAAAACAACTGACTTTTAGCCTTCTCACTTCCTCTAACCGATCCTAATGACTCTTCATCTCTTAATATTGCCTTTTTGATTAAGTTGACAACTTTTTACATTGTTTTCATTTTTATAGTTTTGGACTTAATAAACACCAAATGACCTCAAATATATGAAACATGACTCTAATAACATGATTTACAAAGTAGGAACAATAACATTGAATCAAATTTCAAAACATTGCTTCATAGATGCCTAATTATGCCAAGGTGCTCCTGCACCAGTACAAGAGATGAAAAAAAGACAAGGAGCCATTAAAAACTTCCAGAGAGGGAGTGGAAGGACCTGGTGTAGGATGGAAAGGAGAAGGCTGGAAAGAAAAAAGGAAAGACACCATCGGGCCAAGGAAGGTATGTGATACTATCAACAATGTAATTATATACTGATTACTCTTTCTTTTTACATAATCTTATGTATTTCAAACTTTTCATAGGCTGCCCGACACATCGAAGGAAATAAAGGAAAGACTAAAAAAAATGGGAAGCACAAACTTGGCTCTGGTGGTTATATGAAATTAGTTGCATGAATTGTAAGTATCAATAAATGAAATATTGCATCCAAATAATAAATTGCAAATAATTTTGGTTTTATCATACCATAGAAGCAAAATTCATGATCTTATGCAAAAATGCAGGGCTCTAAATTCAACATAGTGCCCATAGAAGAGGACCTGAAGATTTCCTTCTAGCAAGGCTATGGAGTCATGGCTGAATGCCTAAGACTCTTGACTGGGAAAACACAAGCTTCCACTGCATCTGACACATAGGTAAATATACTCAATGAAGTTTATTTAAAATTGAATACTTGTGCAATCTATTCAATATGAATTTCCACCATAAAGTAATTATGTGCCTATTTTTTTTAAATAGGAAAGCAATGATAATACTACACATGACATTGGAATGTAGCCTGGTGAGGGTGGAGCACAACCTATAGATGAAGGTCATGGTGTGCATCCCGGTATTAGATGTATTCATGTGCTATACAAAACGTAATATGGATTAATACAATTAAACATCTTTAATTGCAATTGCTGTATTAATTAATGTAACCTTTTGTGTTTCAACTTTATAGCATGTAGAGCGTGATCAACATGTTGAGCATGATCAGGCTAGACAAGATCAAAAACATGATGTGGCCCCATCAGGTAAAGACGACCACTTTAATGTTCTTTTAAACATATTTAATTGCAATTGGTGTATTAATTAATGTAACCTTTCATGTTTCAACTCTAGAGGATTTAGAGGGTGTTCAACATGTTGAGCATGAGGCTATAAGGCAAGATCAGGAACATGATGTGGCCCCATCAGGTAAAGAGCACCACTCTAATGTTCTTTTAATTAATGAAATACTTGTAACAATAATAATAAAATATATCAATTTAACATTTCTTTGTTATTGCAACAGACCCCCCTTGCAGCGGCCTCCACGTCATGATTACACAACTAGGCATAAATTAAGATCACAAGCAGAGCGCAAAACAATTGAAGGGGGAACAGATGATTTAGAAAATGATACTCCACTTCTTTTTTTAGCTGCAAAAATGAAACAAAAAATAAAGTGATTGTAATCATATTATGACAGCCATATTTTTGATAATATGTTAATGAATGTTAAAAATTGATATTTTTGACAACCATATTTTTGATAATATGTAAAAACTGAAAGAATGAATGTTATATGTTAATGAATGAATGTGAATATGTTAATGAATGAATGCTATATGTTAATGAATGAATGTTATATGTTATTAATGGATGAATGAATGATTAGTGTTATATGATCGGGTATGGGGAATTGAGAGTGATGTGAGAGGGGGGAGGGGCCAAATGAGATTCCACCGTCACGTGGTTGGCCATGTTAAGTAGAGAATATTAAACTATTCTCGAAACAAAGAAAAGCTCAATAAGGTAATGCACTTTTCAATATTTCATTATTTAAAAAAAAAAACTGCAGGGTTTCATCGCAATTTCGATGAACATAGCTAGACGAACCACAAAAAATTGCAACGAGGTTGTTGTACACGCAACATAGTTTTTTTCATAATGGCAATGACGACTTGCTCCACCTCGTCAGAAAATGGATGACCGTTTGGTGCTGTTTCGACGATTTCAAATGGGCATTCTGCAACATTTTGTGATTTTTTGCGTCGATAGATGGACGAAGTTATGTTGATTTTGCGATGGACACCGCCAACATTTTATGTGGCGCTGACCGATGATGCTGGGTTTTGGTTTCGATGTATAAAAAATGGTCGTTAAAGCAATGAAAATCCAGTGACAAAATTTAAATCAATGTTGCGTCAGTAACTCGACAATATTTTGTCGATATGTCACCAAACATTCGTTGGAATTTGTAGTAAAATATAGTAGTGATAGGCACTAGTAGATATATTTTGATTTCAGTCATGTTATGTTTAGACCTATAAGGTAGAATCATAGACTCAATGCACTAGTGTTGATGTTATTCGTTATTATCTATTATTGTTGTCATTTATTTTGATTATGTTATATTTATGAAATTGTATGCATGTGCACATTACTGATTTATGCCTACACCCATGATCCACCATGGTGGGGAAGAAGGGTTACAAGGGAGGGAGTTTATGGAACAAAGTCTTCTAGATACACCACCTAGGGGTGGGACGTAATGAGCCCATGAGGGCCAAAGGGGCTCTACCTTTAGGATCAAAGGGAGTTTCCTCTGGGTCTAGTCAACAATGAATTCACCATTGTGATCTTACCTTTCCACCATCATGCAACATGTGGGAGGAATCAATTATGGGAAATGTTAGCTATGATGCTTAGCATAGGTTTACTCCACTTAATTCTAGAGTTCAATGCAGGGTACTAAATTTGTGTAAACTAATCTTACAATTAATATTTAATGCAAGATTTAAACCAAGTTAAGGCATCCTCTAACTATGGGTTGGGAAGTTGGTAATTTATGGGGAATTTAGCATCATTCCCATCAAGGATAGAGTGAGTTTAGTATCATCCCAAAAAGGGAAATTACAACTTCCAGTGGTCTAACTCATTAAAGATCACACTAAACTTCACAACTTTGCACTTTGTAACTCTACAATTCGCATCACACACTCTCTACACAATCCTCCATCAACACAACACTTATTTATACCTTCTTCAACCTTGAATATATTCTCCAAGGTTGGCTATACACCTCAACCATGCAAATTCAAATTAGGTCGACACTAAGCATTCCCGCGGTGGAAAGGAATGAAAGTGGACCACAACAAATCTTAACTAGGACCCACATCATACATATACACCATGCCACACTTCCATAATCATTGAAGCAAATCCACAATTATTGTAAACACCCAAGGCTAGCCAAACGTGTGTAAACACCATTAAGATTTAAGTACACACTTCCTCAAATCCAAAGATGAATTGCAAACCACACACAAAACTTGAACACAATCTAGAATATTCTATAAACACCCTGAAATCCAACAAATTCCATCGCAATAACTTTCACTTGAAGAATGTACACACCTAGTACACTCAAACAACCTTCCATACATTGTAACTCAAGAAATCAGCTTGTGGAGCACCAAACCATGAGCAACTTCAACTAGAGGTAGATATGAACCTTGTCAGCACACTTGGAAATTAGGCTCTCCTTTGATCAAATAAATATTAAAAGGAATTGGATAATTGAATGGAAGAGAAATCAGTGATTTATAATTTATACAGAACCTCTATTTCCCCTAGCTTATTTTGCATGCGTATTGACAAGATTGACTAGATTTGAATATGGACTTTAGTTTTCTCTTATAAATCCTCCATCTATGAGTTTCTACAAATATTCCTCCATTTCTACAACTTATAAAGCACTTAATAAATATGTTAGTTTGTGAGGAATTTACCTTCACATTTTGGTGTAATGTTCTTTCCACATTCCTCTTGGTCTTGTGACTAGAATTCTAATGGATACATGCTACAAAATTCCTTGGAAAATATTTCTCTAATTTGATAAACTCTCCTATCTTCTATCATATTTCTTTTGTATTCTTGAAATTGTTTTTTCTCTATTTTTTTGAGATTGTTCGATGTTGGTAATGATCTTCGATTTTCTTTGACAATTCATCCTTTTTACCAAATTTCCCCGATATTTACTTTGTAAACTTGATAATGGTAATTTTTACCCATTTTTTATCATTCTCAAAATAAAATATGTTTTTATCATAATTTGTGGTTCATATTTATTGAGAAATAGATAGCCTAAGAGAGAATCACAATACATGTTTTTAAACTCTAGAAAATCAACAATAAACCACCTTTATTATTATTAAAAGTGAACATATTGAGCTATTCTTCATATCTTAAGGGGTTCTCCTATAATTGGATGTCCCTTAGTAACATCAATTATTTCTTTCCAATATTTTTAGGAATATATTTTATTTTAAGAAATGATTTAGAAAATAAAAAATCCACAAAATAATCTATATTATAAGAATTTTAGTTTTGAAAATCAGAAGTAGATATAATATGAATATTCATGTATAAAATAAGCAACTGGCATAGTTTCTATTTTTCTTTAGGTTGAACAACAAAAAAACTTGTTCAATAGTTGTGATTTTTTTTCCCAAATTATTTGTTAAATTCTTTTGTTCTAGAGACAGCATTTTTATTTCTTTACTTTCATTTTAGATTCCATCAAGTTTTTTCAATAAATGGTTCATATTGGATGATGAGAATTATTTTTTATTAAATAAGAAAGGTTAGGGCCATGATCTCATACAAAAGTGAGGACAACAAAACAAACTAAAGCAAACAACATCCAGTCGAGAATAACAAAGATCAATGGAAACAACACTAAAGAAATAGGCCCAAAGATAGTTACATTTTACCCAAACCCCTTATCATAATAAAAAACATACTAACCCAACAATGAAGGAGCATACCCACAAAAAGATTGAAAATAGCCCAGACCACAAGTGTGGCCAAAAAAAGATGATCCATAAACCCTTTCCTCTTGTTAGAACCACAAAAAAAAACATACAAAATAGTCCATATCCTACTACTATCAAGATTAACAGTATTTAGTAAAAAACATAGAATTAAATTTTTTCAAGGCCATATAGAGCCGATAGCAGACTTAACATCCAAATTAATTTTTTTAGCAAAATAAACTAAAGGTAGAACAAAAAAAGGCTCCAATTCCTAATAACCAAGTCTAGAGCCAGATCATTAAAAATAGATTAAGATTCTTCTATGACACTCCAGTTCCCTTGGAGTTCTTTGACCATTTCTTCCATGTTATCCTTGTGCTCCATTCTCTCAGACCGATCAACTTCATTCCTTTAACCTTTCTTCTTTTGTTGTTTTTGAATTTTACCTTGCCCTGAGATGGTTCCCATAACAATTCTTTTCATTATACCATCCATGACCCTACAAATATTCTTGATGGCACCTTCCATAGTTTGTATCCCCTTAGAATTGTCTGCTTCATCTATTTTTCAATTTACTCCACCCGCACAGTAATATTTTCAATTCTAGCATTAACATTTTTATTCTCTTCCTCAAGACTTTCTTGATTATGAAATGTTTGAGTAGGGGTTTCAAATACTTCCAAATCAGTTGGACTTACATTGGCAACCTCCTTCCCATCTTCTTTTCCAGCATCTATCCCTTCACCTGTGTCATTATCCTCATCCTACTCATTATTTTCTTCTTCTGAATCTTGGTTTTCTTCCTCCTCTTTGAATTCAAAAACTTCCTCTTCTTCTAAAAAAATCAGTTTCCCCTACGCTATCTGGGACGTATTCTTCCTCTAAAGAATCATCTTTCTCCACTTTGACCACTTTCTTCCCTTTTTTGACAACCTCCTTAGATGATATATTATTCTCCCCCTCAACAATTTTATACCCTTTTTTCCAACCTCAATCCCTTTAGAGGCAAAAATTGTCAGGCAGGTTGACCTCCGTCCACCAGGGGGCACTGAGCCACTAACTAGGCTAGTATCCTTGTCATTAGAGATAGTAATTGTGGGGTTTTTTCGGGCTAGGTTCGTTTATCTCCATCTAAGTTCTATGTTTAATTAGGCCTAAAGAGGGGGATGAATAAATACGGTAATTCTTAAGAGCTCTTCCAAGGAGGGTTCAAAAAACTAGGGGGAAGAGGTCTTGCTCTTTTTTGACTTAGGCGCTTTGTCAGGGGAGTGAGGTTTACTTTCTAGAAGTTCAATGCAAACAAAGCTTTTAGGAGACTGGGGGTTTTCAAGGAGATTACTGGAAAGGTTCTTTTATGGTGTGGTGTCAAGGACAAACTTACAAATAGATCTTATAATACCTTGATGCAACGGGGGGTTTGCGTCATTTTCCATGCTTTGTTAGAGGGATGAAAGGAGAAAGAAAGGAAGGTTAATTTTTCCAAGTGGTGAATATGATTTAAAATGGGAAAGTGATAGTCATGAACTGACTGGAAATGACCCTAAGAGTAAATTATTTCATTATGGAAAAACTTACATTATGGTAAGCCTAGGTCAAAAGCTTTAATCTAGAGTAGTCATTCAGAAATATCCTTGATTTTTCTTTTGCCTCAAAAAAATTGTTAATGTATTGTAGGTAATTTCCCGTACTCTTCTTAGTGATCTTCTTTCCTTCATAAGGCATGCTCGTAGCTTGAGCTATTAATTTAGCAGTAATAGTGAAATGAAGCCCTCCAATTTTTACTCCCTCATTGCTCCAGGAGTTTGCAAACTTGTAGCTTAGAGATTTTCTATATCCTTCCATGTCTTCAAAGAAAGGAGTAAAACCCACTCTTTAGAAGAGACCCCATAATTCCTCATTTTGTTTGAGGGATTCACAGTTAACCGGTTCAGTCTACTTGAGAAAATAAATCAATATCATAGTACATTTATGAAAAAAAAAAGGTCTTAGTTACATGAATATTGTTTTCTAAGACTATAGATTGGAAAACACAAGGTGTTATAAAAATTGCAACCCACTCACTGTTGTAAAACCTTATCTAAGTGCAAAAAAAGAGAATCAGTTGGGTGTAGACATGAAAGTCTTATCTGAAACATACGAATTATGTAATCATAAATAAACTTGTTGCAAATAACTTGTTAAAAGAAACATATGGATTATGCAATCATAAATACACTCTCAAAATTGGAAAAAAAGCAGCTGCAAAGGTACATGAAAGTATTCAATAAATTCAAAACTCTATCCCTTTTCCTACAACAAATCCAACAAAATCCCAAAAATATTTGTTATGAGAATTCTATGACATGCTAGTAATAAAAAAATATGAGGACATACTAGAAATTATGTAATGAAAAAGGAATCTGCTCTAAAAAAAATTTGGAATAAGCATACCAAAGTGAATGAGATATATAATGTATCGACTGAAGAGGTTGTTCCTGCTCATGAGAAGTGGAGGAAGGAGCATGTGCAGTATGAGCAAGGGGCAAATGGAAATGAAGAAGTGGATTAATTTGAAAGGTTTTCTATTGCATATGAATTTGTGCAAGCAAAGAAAGAGAGAGATGATGCTATAAGTGGAGTTGAACAAATGAATCCAAGCATTATTGAAGTTAGAAATTCCATGGAACAAATACAATTGGAAATGGATGATAAGGAAAAGGAAAAACCAAATCTAAGTGCAGAAAAAGAGAATCAGTTGGGTGGAGGCATGAAAGTCTTATCTGAAAAAGTAAACAAGTTCTGTAACGAGCTTGCAAAAAGAAAAATCTACGTACTCTAATGATAAAGACACTACAAAAGCATTAGTTGGAAATTCTCAAAGTGGATCAAAACAACCAAAGACTAAAATTAACCAATTATAAAATGAATTAAAATACAAGAAGTTGTCATGGTCAAAAGAAGAGGATCTTAATGATGTTTAGAGAGAGCTACAATCTAAAAGACATGAATTTGGTAAAACAAAGACAACAATGGAAGGTGTGGTTGCACAAATAATAGGTCAAAAATAAAAATTGTTACACAATTGATAAAAGTCAAAAGACAAAGGTGTTGTTGCACAACTGATAGGTCAAAAGTAAAAGGTGTTGTTGCACAACTAATAAAAGTTTAAGATTCCATAACAATAGTTGCATTGGAGGTAATTTGTGTAATGTGGTAGTGGATAATAGATAGGAAAGCTCCCACTCCAAATAGGACATCTACATACAGGAGTAATCATTATCCCTTTAAACAAAATCCAAGCCCATACCATTTCCTCAACAACTCAACAATCACTAGCCAAATTGGTGAGCAATAGAAACACAAGGTTGCCACTATCTCTTATTGCATATGAAGATGAAATTGAACCAGCTATGCAATTTGTATTTTGTAGTGCATGAGTTTGCAGCAATTCAGATGTTGCAAAGGGGACATTTTTCAGCCAAGTGGTCTTCTTACTAGCGGAAGTCACAAGCGAGGAGGAAAAAAGGCTACAAATATGTAAGCTCAAAGCGTTAACAATAGATGAACATCACAATACATGTGTTCCTCAACTTGTTGTCCATCAAAAGGAAGTGAAAGATTACAGTTTCATTTTAAATATTAATATTTGCAAAATGTTGGAATTAACATATGAAAGGTAATGCTTTACATAAGAATAAGAGAGCGATAGTTGGAATTTTCTACCATAGGCCTTGTATTGGGAGAAGGGAGAAGTCTGTCAACTTCCATCACATTGAATAAATGAGTTGTTTGGAATCTGTGCAAGTTTCATAAAAGCATCTACTAACATCCCACAATGTGTTTTCCAAACTATAATTATTCAATGCATTTTCTTTTACCATCATATGACGAAATTGAATCCCAAAATTTAGTCCACCCAAGAGTTGTTATAAATTTTGTAGGTGAAAGTGACTTTCATTAAATTCTTAATGTCTAAAAAACACAAGAGTTTCATTGCAACCATACTATCTACGTATAATTGCATGTCGAAAAACATTGTGTGCTATACAACCTACATCCCACATACTCTTCCATAACCATCTACACGCAACAAACCAATTAATTAGTTAGCCTTCACCTCCATCTGGTTACTTTTATGTATCCCCCACACTACAACTCCACCCCAAACTCTACACCCTTGAGCATTCAACAAGAATTGAGAAGTGAGTCACAACCCTGTGTGTTTTCCAACCTGCAACTATTATGTGCATTTTTTGTTCCAAGCATATGGAGATATTCAAATGCAATGTTTACTCAAACCAAGGGTTGTTATAAAATATGAAGGTTAACTTCAATACATTGTTTTGTTACAATCTATATAATAGGAATTGAGAAGTGAGTCACAACCCACTATGTTTTCTAGCCTGCAATATGAAGGTGCACTTCAATACATTTTTATAGTGTACAGAACAAAAAGTGCTCATTGCAGCAAGCCATTTCACTATCATACAAATTATTTGTGTTTGTACATTTATCAAGCATCTAAAGATATTATTGAAGACCATAGTTGATTAGAATGTATATATGCTTGGAGGTGTGTATGATCTTCTGTAGTGGGATGGGGTATTCAAGATCTAAATCTTAATCAAGCAAGAAAAACCATAAACCTACCTAAAACCATGGATCAATATGAGCCTAACATATCCTTCATCTTCCATCTCATACCTCAACATCTTTTTGAATTTCTCCAACTCATACCATTGAAACTTATACCAACTCATGTTACCCTCCATGTCATCATTTTCCTCCATTGACAAGGGAAACCAAAATGTCTTCCATGTTCAACCAACACCTATCCATCCTATTTCACCAAAGGAACACCAAAAGTCACCCTAAAAGGAATACAATACCTGATGCAAAATCCTATTTCACAAAATGGTAGTCCTAGTCTTCTAGTTCCACCCACTTTCACCTCATCCATCCCATGTTTATCCACCTCATCCATTTCATTTTTTTTCCACCTTCATAGCACCTATAGAAATTCAACCATGTCACTCACTTGACCTCATTGATCCAAAGCATAACATCATAGATCCCCCTTTATGTGAAGATCAAAGTACTCCCTCTCATGATCCCAGTCCATCTCAACATTCCATTCCATGTCATGACGCCATACCATCTCATGATCCAAGTCTCTCAACTCCATACCATAATCCTAGTCCATAAATTCATTCAATAAAGCTTTCCATCCATTCAATAAATTCAAGACCCCTAAGGTATAAGCATTTCCATCACATCACATGATAATCCTAATCTTTCACAAGATCCCATTCATGAACCACAAACATATAATCTTGGTTCATCCACCTTTATAAAAGTTGGTTTTCTCCTACAATACCACACACCTTCATGAGTTCCATTTACTTGAACACCCTAATATTAAAACACATCTAAATTCTTATGGTCTTGGATACATACCTCCTTCTCAAGACATTGGTAGCTCTTTCAAACACAAAAGGCCTCCCTATAGATCAATATGTCCACCTCCTCCATCATCTTTTCCATCAATTGTTGCACCCTATCCATCAACCCTTCCATCCATCTTGTGACCATATGTTCCTAATGCATATCCTTATGTTCCCTTTCAAGAAAAACAAAGGCACATACCCTTGAATTCCTTCCAACACCTCCCACTTCAAAATCCACTATTTTCATAAAATCCCTCTATGGCCTATCCAAGCAATTGGGATACCAAACAAGAAATGCATAAATCAAATAATCCACAAAAACCTAAATATCATCATGTCTCACTAAAAAGACATACCAAAATAAAGAAAAATATGCTCCAAAATCAAAAGCAAAACATTTCCAAGAAAATGGAAGGTGCCAATTAAGAAAAAATCAAAAGGCTATAAAGAAAAATCAAAATTGAAAAAAATGTGGGTTCCAAAGAAAGAAAAAGAATCCATGCATTGAAATAAAAAATCAAAATTGGTATCCCAACTTGCTAATCCAAAAGACTCCATTATTCCACCATCATCCATTCCTCCATCTAAGTATATTCCATCTCATGAGCCAATCAAAAGTATTTCCTCATCCTCCAAATCCATTTTGGGTCCTTATATGTCTAAGTTTATTATCCCAACCCACTCTCAATCCTTCAACTTTCACCACCCTTTAAGGTGTGTGCCAATGTTGTTATTTCCCACATTCCCTCATAATGACTCCATTCCATACTTCCATCTAACCTTAATCCTTCATTCCATACCTTTAATCCAATCCTTTGCATGAATCCTTAACCCCCTTCTACCTACCCCTATCCATTCCATTGTCTTTACCAATTTTCCTACCAACTTCTTTAAGTGGGAAAATTTTAGCCATGGTCTATAAGAAACATTTAGTCAATGGAGTACTATCTTCTGCAAAGAGACACTTGAGTCCTCCATTCATATCCATACACCTTCATCAGCTTCCATTTCCATGGCCATTCATACCCATTCATATCCACTAGCTTTCACATCCATCCATGTACCCTTGCTTGTACACTTGGAAGCAAGGATTTTCCATTCGTGCAATACATTATTGATTATCCTATTTTCACTTAGCCATCATATTCCTTCATTTATATTCCATGCTATCCACTTTATCCATCCACCTTCCTTTGATCTTGCATAAAGTATTGGGGCAAAATAGCAAGAACAAGTATTTAATGTATGCTTTATACCATGTGTGTCTTCCATCCTCAATATCACTTGTCATCCATCTCATCTTTCCTTTCATATCAATTTATCTTCCATATCCATGTCATGTCTTTATAACTTGTCATACCTCTTAGCATGGGGGCATGTTATTACTTTGGCATGCCATCTTTGGAGTCCTCCATAGGTCCTCTATTTATCGTTTGTATAAGAGAAAACATTTAGGGTTCCCTTGTCATTGGTTCCCTACACCCATAGCATTTCATATCTTGATCCATCTATCTTTATCCTCCATATAGGGTGTATCCTTACATGTCTTATCATTAACCCATATTATTGATTCTTATCCATCTATATCTCCTTTGGTTTTCAACTTGACTAAGGAATAAGATCTTGTTTATCATTATCATTTAAATTGTTATTTATCATTGTGTTATCATTGTTATGAGCAACACATTTAAATAAACCATAAACTCATTAACATTCTAAAACATTGGGCTTTAGTGAGTCACAATCCATTGTGTTTTCCATCCTGCAACTATTTTGTGCACTGGTACTTATCATATGCATTAGCATTTGCATTTTTCATTATCATGATCTTGCATATTTATCATTATATCATATTGCATGCATGGCAACTTGTGTTTAATCTTAAGTCTTGTCTCTTGTCTTCATCAATATCATTATCTTTTTATATCTTTTTTTTTCTTGTCACATTCTGAGGAAGCTTGAGGATCTCTACACCTTGTTGTGTATGAAGGAGAGTGAGGAATGGGGCATGAGTCTTTCTTGTGTGTGTGTATCGAGTCAATCCGTCCTATGATGATTACAAAAAGCATAACCAATAACAAAGGGGGATTTGTTCCACTCTATGATGAAACAAATGATCACTTCATAGCCTTTCCATATCCATCCTTTCATATCCTTTCCTCCCATACCAAATACATTTCATAAGCCATTTATATGCTTTTCTTGTATCTAATCAATGCATTGCATTCCTTTCTTCTTTGCATCCACCTAGGTCATTCATATTTCTAAATCTTGCATATCATTTTCTATCTACAACTCAAAAAAGATTACTTCATATCCTTTCCATTCCATTCATTTCCATATCCAGCCTTTCATATCCTTTCCTCCCATATCAAATGCTTTTCATAAGTCATTTATATGCTTTGCTTGCATCTAATCAATGTGTCACATTCCTTTCTTCTTTACATCCACCTAGGTCATTCATATTTCTAGACCTTGCATATCATTATCTATCTACAGCTCAAACATACCTTCATCTATCATATCAAGATCGACACCATACCATATCAAGATCAATATCAAGGAAATATTAAGGTTATGCAATCGAAGTTTGAGGGAAACAAACATATCAAGAGTCCATGTTCAAGGTGAGTTTGTTTCATTTCATGCATACATTATCTTCTAGCTCTTAAACACAATTGAGGTTTACAATTGGTTTTTATATATCTCAATTGTTAACATGTTCAAATAGAAGTTTGAAATATGTCTCTTGTTGCTTGAAAAGTGTTACAAAAGTGTTCTCAGTTGTTGTGACAGACAAACACATGAGTTACAATGTTGTTTTCTACTTGTAGCAACTAAAAAATATGAAAGAGCTAAGTTAAAATTCTAGCTTTGGGGTCCTATATCTAATCCCAACCATAAGAGAGCATATATGAAGTATGTTTGACTAAGTTAGAAGGTTGAAAATTAGGTCAACCTCCTTTACATGCCAAAGAAGCTTCCTTGTGTGACTTAGTCTCTTCATCTCATTGAAATGTTCTCTAGTTGGTGATGAGGCTTCTAGATTTGTGGAAGAAATTGAATTTCCCCTAAATGCTTCTACATTTCCCTTAGAAAGCTCAAACTACTCATTGATGTCCCAACTGCTACCAAATTGCCCTGACTATTCCATAATCCACTCCTACATGCTTTCCAAATGCTCTTAACTGATCATTATTTTTTCAAACTGCTGGCACGTGATAATGGAGCATGTTTCCTATCTCTCTTCCATATGGCATAGATAAAATCCTTCTATTTATGATCATTCTTCATTTGTTAGCTATAGGTTGCTACCCTAACCTTCATAGTAGATCTATTGACTGTGATTAGGTCTATAGAACACTTTTAAAAATTCTCATCCCTCATTCAAGGTCTTAGGGATGACATATAAGTCATCTCTTCTCACTATCAAGACACCTTAATTTCCACCAACAGTGACTATCTACCTTGTATATTAGAAGGTTAGAAATTGTATTCTTGACATGATTAACACCTTCACAACTTATTAGTCATTAACTTTCAAATTCTACCATAGTTGGGTATTTCCCTAATCTGTCTTCAAATATGAGGCATGACTACAACCCTTTGTGGAATTCCATCAAACAAACCACATGCCTTATGTATACTTCAAAAAAATTCATACACATCTATGTTGATGTTGTTTTTCATTGATGCCAAAGGTAAATGGAGTTGGTAATGCAAAAGGTGTTTGATGCCAACTACATGCAGAGGGAGTTGCTTCATTGTGTTGTCATGTATTGGTTTCAAAGACATTATTTATTCATTTGGTGATCTAAAACCAAAGTGGTTGTTGATATTCATGTCAAAGTCCTTGTTCATTCATTACTTGTTCACATGGTGTTGGTGCAAAAGGTATTGATAGTTATTGTAAAAGTTTGACAAATTTGTTTCATGACAGATTCAGAGGTATTGAACAAGTACTCATTGCACATTCATCATTCACATTTTATTGTTGATGGATAATACATTTTGATGTTGTGACTCAAAGGTATTCAGTGGATAGGTTTTTGGCATAAAGACATGATTGGTGTTTGTTGATGAGATCTTCATGCTTCTACAAGGATCTAAACAAAATTCAAAAGCATAATATTTTGCATCAAAGGTATATGGTCAGAATCAAAGGTTACAAATCAATTACATGTTTTCAAAACCATTAAGTTTGTTTGAAGTTGTTTTGGGTTACTTCATTGCTTGCAAGTTTTTTCTTAAACCCTAAATGAGGTTCATTATGCAAAGTTTATAACATCTTTAATTTTTGTTATATTTGGTTGGTGATTTACTATAACAAGTGGAATGGAACTTTAGTTGTGTCTTGAGGGTTTTAAAATCATCAAAGACCGGCCCTACTCCTTGGTTTAACCGGCTTAGAAAGTCAATAACTTATATAATATCGGCCCTAATAAGTTTACTCAAACAGTCTACCAAGGCACTTGTAAATGCAACCTTTGATAAAATTCAATTTTATATTTAATGCTTTGATGGATGTTCATGCCCCTTTTACTGTCATATGTCTCCGTCTTATGACTATTCATCCACATTTCATTTTCCCTAAGGTTTTATGTCATATAATAAACCTCTTTATATTCCTCACGATATTGTCCTTCTCAAAATCATTCTTTTATATCTGTGTTGTAGTATTCCTCTATCTCCTTCCTTCTTTATACTCTATCATTTCACTCTTGAACATTGGCATATTTATTCATTCATACAATTGTATCATATCAAGCATTTGCATTGCTTCCTATTTGGCTTTCAAGACTACCCATGACATGCTATCTTTGATAGTTGAATGATTATCCTTGATCATGGTGGTAATCCTCTTGGAATGGTTGTCCCATGCTCACATTTAATTTGCTCCTTTTTTGTCCTTGAGAATGGTGAATGTCGTGTTGATTTTGATAGCCAACCATTATGATTTTGTTGTCTCTTAACTATTCTTTGAAAACCTCACCTAATGCCTTCTCAAAATCTAGCCTAGCTTCCTTTGTAGGGACTAACAACATCATTATTTGACTACTATTGATGTTATTATAGAAAAACTACCTTTTCAACAGTCATATGACACCATTATCATAGGTTTGAGTTTCAATTTTCATACTTTGATATTGTATAGTCATTTAATCTTTTCATCTCATTGACCGTACACCTTTGATGATGAAGAGTGCTTCTCATGATTGTCCTTAAGGTTGTTACTCCATCAAGCATTTCTTTTTGTTATGTTCACCTTCAGGATAATATTGTCCTTTACTTTATTGTCTAATAAAATTTTGTGCTTTTGACTGCCATAATGAATTTCGTTGATAGGACTACCCTAGGAAGCAAGGAATGTCCTCTTTCATGGTTGTCATCATAAGGGACTGTCATAGATTGTCAAAGGTTTCCTTTAATAACTTTTTCCTTTTTTCCTTATGATGACTATTGATTACATACCACTATCATAGGTTTGCTCCACCTTCTACTTCAACATAGCTCTTGGATGCTTCATGAATTTATCACTATCCATGATTGATTCATGCCCCTTCTCATATACTATATTGTTGTTATAACCATCTCTCTGTAACCTATTGAAGCAATCACTAGTTTTTAGTTTGTGTATCTTCATATGCTTGTCCAAAATTATCAATCTCAATAATATAGGATTCTCCTTATTCACTTTTAACCTTCAAATCTTCAACAAGTTCCCATTATCATGATGACTATTGTATGCTTGAGTGTAATTAAATTTCCTTTTAAGGGGTACCTAATTGAGTTCATGTGATTGGAATTTTGGACTGTCATCAATAGGTTTACTATGTTCAATATTTTACTATTATGCTTTGATAGAATTTTTCCAAGCATCTTTATCTTGTTCAAAAGCACTTGTTTTAGGATTTTATCCATAGTAGCAAGGCATTGAACTGTTTGATTAAATGCTTTGGTAGACATGTATGAAAAATGTGGTAGCATAGACAAGGCAGTGAACTATTTCATAAAATGCCTCAAAGAAATGTGGTCTCATGGTGATGGAATTCCATGACAATCCATATAGCAGCAAGGAAACAATATGGATTATCATGGCATTCCATTACCACATGACCACATTTCTTTCAGGCATTTTATCAAACAATTCACTGCCTTGTCTATGTTGTTGCTTACTATTATGCTTTGATAGATTTTTTGCAAGAATGTGTAGCTTGTTCAAAAGAACCTATTTTAGGCTTTTAGCCATAGCAGTAAGGAAGTGAACTGTTTGATAAAATGCTTTGGTATACATGTATGAAAATTGTGGTAGCATAGACAAGGCAGTGAACTGTTTGATAAAATGCCTTAGAGAAATGTGGTCTCGTGGTGATGGAATGCCATGACAATCCATTTGCATTTACTATATCGAGTGTCATGGCATTCTATCACCATGAGACCACATTTCTTTGAGGCATTTTATCAAACAGTTCACTGCCTTGCTGCTATAGCTAAAAGCCTAAAACAAGTTCTTTTGAACAAGCTACACATGCTTGCAAAAAATCCATCAAAGCATAATAGTAAATATGGATTTTCATGGCATTCCAACACCATGGCTAAATAGTAAATATGGATTGTTGAAAAAACCTATCAAAGCATAATATTAAATATGGATTTTCATGGAATTCCAACACCATGGTCTTGGAATGCCATGACAAGCCATAGACAAGCAATAGAAACAGTTACATAGAAACAATTCATTGCCTGGTCTATGGCTTGTCATGGAATTACAATCACCATGGTGTTGGAACACCATGACAATCCATATTTACTATTATGCTTTGATAGTAAACACACAATGTTTTCCAAAAACAATATACATGTATAGTATGATTGCAAGTTGGAAAACACAGTGTGAGGTGAGTATATGTCTGCCAAAACACAATGGCAACCCATAGATAAGCAATCATACATAGAAATAGTTCATTGCATTTTCTATGGATTGTCATGACATTCCAATCACCATGGTGTTGCAATGCAATGACAATCCATATTTACTATTATGCTTTGATAGTAAACACCCAATGTTTTCCAACAACCATATACATGCACAATATGATTGCAAGTTGGAAAACACAGTGTGAGGTGAGTATATGTCTACCAAAACACAATGACAATCCATAGATAAGCAATCATACATACAAATAGTTCATTGCCTTGTCTATGGATTGTCATGGAATTCAATCACCATGGTGTTGGAATGCCATGACAATCTAGAATTACTATTATGCTTTGATAGTAAACACACAATGTTTTCCAAAAACCATATACATGCATAGTATGATTGCAAGTTGGAAAACACAGTGTGAGGTGAGTATATGTCTACCAAAAAATAGTGGCATATCATAGATAAGAAATCATACATAGAAACAGTTCATTGCCTTGTATGTGGCTTTTAATGTCATCCCAATCACCATGGTGTTGGAATGCCATGACAATCCATATTTACTATTATTCTTTGATAGTAAACACACAATGTTTTCCAACAACCATATACATGCATTGTATGATTGCAAGTTGGAAAACACAGTGTGAGGTGAGTATATGTCTGCAAAAACACAATGGAAACCCATAGATAAGCAATCATACATACAAACAGTTCATTGCCTTGTCTATGGCTTGTCATGACATTCCAATCACCATGAGACCACATTTCTTTGAGGCATTTTTCAAACTATTCATTGCCTTGTCTATGTTGTTGCTTACTATTATGCTTACTAATATGCTTTCATAGACAAGGTAGTGAACTGTTTGAAAAAATGCCTCAAACAAATGTGGTCTCTTGGAATTCAATGACAAACAAATGCAATTGGCAGCTGCAATTATCACTCTAGTATGAATGAATTAATATCTTTGAGAATAGTATTTGGTTGTATAGGTGGAGTTCCCTATAGTTGTGGGTATAGTTTCAAAATATATTGTTGATACATCTACTGAAGATGACAATATATATCTGCAAGCCAAACTACATTGCTTGTTAAATAAGGTGTTTCCCATTTAAAAAAAAAAATTGGTTAGGGGGTCTCCATCTGCAAATATCACTCTAATTATCATCATATATATGCAATTATCACTCTAACTATCTATAATTATTTTGAAAAAAATAGTGGGAGATGAGTATATGTCTACCAAAACATAGTGGCAAGCCATAGATAATCAATCATACATAGAAACAGTTCATTTCCTTGTCTATGGCTTGGCATGGAATTCCATTGACCATGAGACCACATTTCTTTGAGGTATTTTTTCAAACAATTCACTGTCTTTTCTATGTTGTTGCTTACTATTATGCTTTCTAATATGCTTTTATAGATAATTCAGTGAACTGTTTGGAAAAATACCTCAAACAAATGTGGTCTCATGGAATTCCATGACAAACAAATGCAATTAGCAACTACAATTATCACTCTAGAATGAAGGAATTAATATATTTGAGAATAGTACTTGGTTGCGTAGGTGCAGATCCCTATAGTTGTGGGTATAGTTATTAGCTATGCAATGTGAAGTAACGGGATAATTGCTTTTAGGTTGACTTTGTAAAAAAACTAAATTGTAATTTAAATTTTTTCATCTATCTATCAACATCTACTTATTAGTTATGCAATATCAAGTAATGCTTTCAGTTTCAAAGATGTGCAATGCAATGAAATGGAAAACACTAGGTGTTTATAAAACTGCAACCGGCATCAAAACATACCTAAACCCTCGTGGTTTTTAAGCATGTATATGTACATGTGCATTACAAATAGCAAAAACACCGATTTATTTCCATTATCGCCAATAATGAGTAAAATTATTGAAAGTGGTGAAACACAGAGTGTTAATGGTTCTTAGGAAACAATGGGTGTTTATAAAACAATGTCTTTCATTACATTCTGAAGGTCTAAATAACAAAATCTTTTAAAGACATTCATATTCTTTTGTAAAATTATAAGATGCAAAACACTGGGTTTTACAAAACCTGCAACCCACTTAAAGTTTGAAAACAATTTACAAACAAAAACCCTCATAATGTTTTAAAACCCTTTACAACTAACAACCCAAATGATTAGAAACCCCTCAACTCACTTAAGATGATTTTTTGGTCTCCCCCTGCTCTCCAACCTTTCATTTGCAACTCCACTCTCCAACCTTTCACTTTCAGCCTACAGAATGAAAGAGCCAACAACACAAAGTGTTAAAGGTTGTTGGAAAATAATGGGTGTTTATAAAACGGTCCACATTTCATTACATTCCTATGATCTTAATAACAAAATCTTTTGAAGACATTCATACTATTTTCTAAGATTCTAGGTTCTCAAAACACTGAGAAACCTACAACCCACAACAACAATGCACCTATGTACATACAAAAACGCATGAAACCATACATAAAACCCCCTCACCTCAAGTCGCTTGGTCGTCTCCCCTACCTGCAACACCCCCTTGCTCTCCAACGTTTCACTTTCAACCTATAGAATGAGAAAACCCTCTCCAATGTTTTGCTTTCAACCTACAAAATGAGAAAACTCAAAACACAGAGTGTTTTCCAAGAGCAGTACTTGTTACAATTTCAAACACATGTCATAATCACATCAACGCCCTTCCCACCCACGGTGAATGGATAGCTTCTTGCACAAGGCAAAAAAATGTCAGCATAATTCGGCAACGAGACACCTCCTCGCTTTCCTCACTGTGACATTTCCTTCCGTCTGTCGGTTCCATCACTTATATCATCCGTCTGGCGGGCCCTACACTACACCGTCTCATCATGTTATGTATGTTTCCATGTATGTTGTTATGTATGTTTTTATACGTATTTGTATGTGCATAAGTGCGTTTTATCTAGATATTTAGCTGCATCCCAATAGATATAGCCTATCGGCTAATTATTTATTTGTGAATATTTATTTATTTTATATAAGAAATATTAATTAAAAATATTAATTTATTTTACTATAAATAAATCAAATAAACTTGAAACATTAAAGAAGGGGTTTATTTTTCTAAGATTCTATTATTAGATTTGCATGGGAAAGAAAATGGTAATATAGTCAATGACATTGGGAATTTTAGAGATATTTTATTCTTAAAAGAAATTATTGATTTGTCAAAGCTCATCATTAAATGGATTCTCCTGAAAAAAACCCTTATATGAAATAATTTTATTTGTGAGTTTCAAGCGACACACCAATTCAATGAATGAAACCTTAATGCTGTCATTTTAAAAATATATATATATTTGTAAGTTCAGTAATGGAGTATGCATGCGTTCATTATGCGTCCATGGAAAACCTGTCTCACGCCCATATATCGTTCTTGCTTGTCGATAAACCATATTCAGGTCCCCTGAAAATCAGTTACCGATAACCAGTTAAACATTCTCGCCTCATGCCTGAAAACAAATCATGACTGGCATTTAATATTCGGATCTCTGAATCAAATCATATTTCGTCGCGCATGTGAAATATTTTCTAGACCTAAAACCCAAATATTTTCAGATCTAATTTTCATTTCCTGTGAATAGATTGAAGCAGTAGGTGTAGGGAGAGCTTCGTAAAATTTTCCTGCAAACGCCCATTTTTTCTCATCGGCATTGTTGACAGCACGTCACAATTTATGCAGAATCTTGAGGTAAGTCACTTGCCATCGTCTCAATGAATTTTATTCTTTGGAACCTGTACGTTTTGTTGTGCTTTATTTCACTCTAAAACAATTTACCCTACTTAGTTGTTCTTAAACCTTCTCTGTATCATGATAAAATTTGCAGTTTGAATTGTTTTAATACTTTGTATTTGATTAGCAACATTGGTATTCATTCTTCTGGATTCTTAGCAATTGTTACCCTGGATCTCTACACCCAGAAAAAACCTCCACAAAAATAACCTTGATGAGATGGACTCAAAGTAACCGAACAAATGAACCTCTGATTTGAATAGCCTGAAAATGTTAAGACCTGTAGAAAAGACAGATGAGAGAGTGGTGAGAAATTAGATTGATGTTCAGAACTTACCCAGCTAGACTAATAAAACAAATGCATTATATGCATGTTTGGGCTGGCAGGTTATCTGAGGACTAGAATCCTTAGTCAGGAAACATGGATCATGCGCACAATATAAAAGTAAAGGGTGACATGGCTGCCATGGGTCCCTAAGAATCTAAGGTGTGTAATTTTTATTACTATTATATGTTCAGAAGTTTCAAATAATGCCCAAATCACATATTCTAGTAGAAGACAGTGGTTGAACGATTATAAATTTGTAAACAAAATTTGATTAAAGCTAGACCGACCTTCTATCATGTCCTGCTTTCAGAGATGCCACCAATGCTTTCACCCATCTTTAGTACAAAATAGACCTACTTTATTATTAGGAAGGATGCCTAGATAAGTATGTTGTATAATAGAGCTCGGAGATTACCAGAGGCATTATTTGGTCTTAGGGAGGGTCCCTAGATAATTGGATAAGTTGGCTATATAATTTTGATAAGAAATCTTCGTTTGTAATATTGAAGTTGCTATTGGCATTGCACTGCTAGAGAAGCAACTTTTACTCTCTCTAAATACACTCAGGAAGACTGAGTTAGATTTGCACCAGCATTTTTCTTCAAACTTTGTTGGGACCATCCTATAGTCTCTACACTTCTCTGTAGCTCTGGCCTCTTTGCTGTATTATTTCCAAATGTCTTCAAAAGCCTGGTCTTATTGATACCCCTACTTGTATCAACTGTCATGTTTAATCTAGCTGCAATGTACAGTGTTGGTCCTCAGGCACCAGGATCCATGAGGGGGCTAGAGAAAGCATCTGCAGGGGATGATGAACAGAAAGAGTTTGAATTAAAGTAGCCGAATGTGATCACCAGAGAGGGAGAACCTCGAACTGCAGATTGCAAAGAAGAAATAAAAACAGAGATCGCTAAAACAATCCAAGAGAAAAATTTCAGGGAGAATTTTGAAGATACCTTTGAAATAAAAAATGAAGGAATAAGTTTGTTTCCTGAGGATCATGAAGCAAGTACAGTTGCAGCAAAAGGGGATCCAGAGGAAACTATAATGGTCAACAAAATGACCTCCAGAATCCCTTTGGAGGAGGCAGCTGAGACTCTTCATTTGGCCCTACATTCCGCACTACCAGCAACAGAAGAAGATAGTGAAGCTTACCGACCAAATAATGAGTAGACAAGTGTATTCACCTTCCCTTTCTACTCTCCCTTCTCGTAGGTTCCAAGTGGCCATAACACTCTGACCAGATATTCTTCTCTCAATCAACTACATGATGATGCTCATGATATTCTTCTATAAACAAGGCTAATTATAAGAAATGTGTAAACGAATACTGACAATTCATGCCAGAGTACCAAATTCTAACATTCATGCAATGCCAACTAATAACCAGCTACCAATATTCCTTCTCTAGAGACTTTTGGATATCATTAGGATTTCCAAAAAACAAACAAAAGAAAAATAAGGCATTTGTGGGTCTAGCTTGTGCCTGAAAAGTTCCAAAAGATTAATCAATTATTGCCTTACAAAAAAAACGAAAATAAGAAGTGGCTCACCCAAACGTCCTCATGGTTGTCAATGAACTATCGAAGCAGGTATGCCTATGTGTAAGCTAGATTATCTTTTTCCACATATATTCTTTGTTCTAAGGACATGGATACTTTTAAGGTTTGCATGGTTCTAAATTTATATGCTTTTCTTGTTTTTCTATGATGAAATATTTTGTAGTTAATCTTTTTTATTTTATTTGGAGCCATTTATGAAATATCACTTAGATGGTGCTTAGGTTATTTGGAGAATAATCAAATCGAAGGATTAATCCTTATCAACCAAATAATATGGATTAGAGTTAAGAAGTTCTCAATAAATTGCTTTGTGGTTGCTCCAGGTTTTGATGGATTAGAGCTGAGAAGATCTCAATAAATTGCTTTGTGGTTGCTCCAGGTTTTGATGTTGCAAATCATTTTAGCATTATTCAAAAGAACCAAGATTATAAAAGTGTAATCTATAGCCATGTTTTTCAAAATTATAGATTGCCAACCCATTTTCTCATGATTGCTTGGTCTCAAATACATTGCCAAGCATGCACATAAAATTGAAATAAAATCAAAGAGTTGTGTTAGTATGTTGAAAAGAATATGTTCAAATGAAAGACTTGAAGACCAATCTTTCAAATAATATAAAAAATTCATGGCGAAGAATTACCTCATATGATTTGTAATAAAAAATTTACATCATTGAATGTAGATTAAAAAATGTTCCATTGCCTCAAGAAAACAATCTCGATGGTAGTTCAAGATAAAATCTAACTACATACAATCCTACATGCACTACCCATCTCACCTAGAAATAGAAACACTAATTGAATCAACAAGATCCTTCACATATGTTGCTTGTCACAAAGGATGCAAATAGCAAGGTAGAAAAGAAAAAGAAATAGTGCAAGTTTTTTAATTAGTTAAAATGAACCAAGATTTCTTAGATATATGCAGTCATGCTATTAACAATTATGGCTTTGATACAAGAAAAATACAAGACTTTGATAAATATGTTTTAATTGTAATCAAACAAACAATCCATTGGTTTAATTGGACTCTATCAGCTTAGCTCCATGAATTGAGGGCATCTATTCTGTTGAATTTACCCAGGGCCCACACTTTGTTGAGCTCTCTGTGAGACAGCTTTCTCAACAATTGGATTTCGACCCTTCAGCTACTAAGGAAAATAGACATGATACAAAACTAAATAGAAAAATGTGCAACATCCATTTTATGTTCTTTTCCACAAGGGAGTCACACATTGTCTATCTTCTTCATTCAGAAGAATCAAGGTAAGATGATCAAACCAAAAAAATGTTGCCCAGACTTGTGTTCAGCTATGTTTCTAAAGAAGGGATGTAGGTGCACAATGGACCCTATACAAAGAATCACACCTAAAATAGTTCTTCTAAAAATCTCTCTTCAAAATGCAATGCAATTGAAAATACATTTAAAAAATAAAACTGACATTTTTGGAAAGTCAAATGTACCTAGACTTGAATAAATACCACAATCGATTCTATCATGTTATTGATATATTAACATGTGGCTACTTAGATTCTTCATAAGAATCTTTTTTTTCAAAATAATTGAAATTGAATAAAATTATGTAACTAATAATATGATACAATGTTTATTTGTATAAATCAAAATTCATATTTGTAGCCAAAACGTGTATATATTTATATTGTTATATAACCAATTATATAATGTTAAAATACATTTAATTTGTTCTTTTACTTTCCTATTGGTGTACCCCTCGAACCTACTATGGGTGCAAGTGCTAGTTTATATATTTTGAACAGTTTACATATGAAAAAGGTATTGATGATATTTTTTTGCTGTTATGGTGAGCTGACATGAATGAATCAAGGTCGCATTTTGTGGACATTATTTATGAACTTTAGCAATTCTATATACATTAATAACAAAAGAAAGATATCAATGTAACTTATCAAAGATGAGCATATTCATTTGCTTCTTTGCTAATGGTGCACTGGGTGTATTTAATTAGCTTCAACTTGTGATCTTACTCCTTGTTAAATCTCTATCTATGATCTTTGAGTTTGAAAGAATTTATAATTTTTGTTTTATAGATTTATTTATTTTTGTTAAATCTATGTTTTTCAAGAATTAATTCATATTAATAATAATTTAGACACATGTTTTTTATAGTGTATAATTTTTTATAATCTTTAAATTATTATTAATTTGCTAAAACAAGGACATCAACAAAGAGGATGGTCACATTTTTTTAATTTTCATTTTTAGTATTTTTTCACATGTTGAATAAAGATATTTATATTGGTAAAAAACTTATATTCATTAAAAAATATGAAATTAATATAATATTTAAATTAAAAATATAAATTTTACTTTTTAGAAATCTTGTTCTAAGGCCCTGCATTCATGCAAAATCATGTCATGATGACTTCATTGTAGAAAATATGGCTCAAATCAACAAATTTTATCCAATAGAAGGTGAACATGTAGAATGGGTTCCATTTAAGTGTCTTCAAATGAAGGAACTTGTAAGTTAATGGACTTCAATTGAAGGTCCTTCATTATAAGGTGCGATCTTCAATCATTTAGATATTTCATTAGAATATTTCCTTCAAAAAGGACCATAAAATATTTTAATGTTAACAAAAAAGTCTTTGGTCCAAGGTCCCTACCTTCAATCAAAGGTTAGTGGCATGCGGATTGGCTAGGACCTTTGAATGAAGGTCCTTATAATGAACAAAAATCTTCATTCAAAGGTGTTATAGTGTTTTCACCTTGCAAAACTATTTTTTTCACACCTACCAGTGATAAATGGCTTTATGCTTCCATAGATTTGTGTAAGATAGGAGAGGCTCACCACAAATGTTAAAGGAAAATAAAATTTCCCTAATCTTAACCTAGGCTAATCTAATAAAATGCACACACTTAAACATATATTAACCTTGATTAATAAATGAAAACTACGAGAGTGAAAATTGAACAATTAATACTAAACTAGGAAATTAGATGTGATAGATAGATATACTCAACTCAAGGAATGAAGATGGATAATTTTGATGTAGTTTTATAATTTGAATATCTTAGGGGGAACTAGATCCCCTCTATCTATGTTTCACCTTAATTTTTGTCTAAGATTTGTGTCCTTTTCTATGTTAAACCTATAGATATGGGATAATTATATTGGTGTGGATCTAATCTTCTAACTTGTGTGATTTTTCTTTGTAGTTCAACAAACGCATTGATATCTACTCTACTAAAAGGATGGGTGATATTTAAATTTTGAATCCCTACATTCCAAGTCTAATAATACCACCCATTAGCATGGATGCCTAAAATCTTGAATTATGTGTCTATGGTTGTGTAGATAAAGACATCATGGATTGTGGCACTTTAAGATCATAAAAAGAGCTTGCATAAGTGTTGAAAGAGCATAAATTTTTTCTTCATTTGTAGGAATCAACATAGGTCATCATATTTTAGCATTGAGTATTAGTAACCATCAACAATCAAAGAGGTAAAAAAATTGGCATACATTTACAAGGCATGCCCCAAAGACATCTCAACATAATCACTAATAAATTCGCATCAATCATCAACAAGAAGAATTGGTGATTAGCTCAATAAAATCCATTTCCACATAAGATTATCTCTTTTACTACCATTAACTTAGACTTGGGCTTGACTAAAGTGTAAGCGCGTCCTAAACTTCAATCCTTGCATTGTACCTGTTGACCATCAAGTTTTCCTTACTTTCAAATATACATTAGGAAAATATATTATATGTGGTGAATATGTCAAAGGTGTAACCTATTTAGGATGGAATTGTGTTACCTCTAGATAGAATTGTAGGCATGGTCATAGCCTAGATGATTAAATTCTTAGATTCTAATTATTTGAAGCACTTGACTTCAAAGCTAGTAACAAATTCTTGTGTCTATCTTTATGCCATAGTGTTATATCGGTCAAAGTTCACAATATGTCAAATTGGAGGTAGGCACCTAATTCCATCTCATTTTTAGTTAATTAATCATACTCAATTTCTTTGTATATTTAGGGTTTTGAATTAAAGTTAATATATTAGTCTTAAGTAGATTTGTAGGATGTATGTTATCATCTACAATAATGCTAAAGAAAAATAAAGTGGTAAGATAAATTTTGTATGTAATTAAAAATTATATTATTTGAAAAGGAAAATATTTCCTTAAGAGGTAGTCTAGGGTTATTAAATAAATGTGACCAAGTAAGCTCAATCAACCTCTGGATTAAACAAATGTGGTAATAATAGTTGAAAATGGTGAATTCAATATTTGTAAGTTTTAGAAATTGAACGAGGAGGATATCATATGAAGCTAAACAACTAGATAATGAAGACCAAATGGATGTATTTTTGGATTTTTTTTTATGTTGGACTTGAGAATAATGCCTCTCCATTAGTGACCTTCCTAGAATTATATGTTGGACCTCTACCCTTTCAAATAACAAGTTTATGGGTCTAGGACTAATCTATAATCATGTATTTGTACTTAAGCTCTAGACTTGTCCTAGCAACCAATGGTGCTCTAATTTACAATTTCACCAAATGGGTGATCTTTTGCTTTACTTTTCATGAAATATCTAAGGACTTGATGATATTTTAAAATAATTTAAGGGATTTTGATTAGTCACAATGAGGTAAATTCTCCAAAATCAACCCCAAAATACTTAAGAAGCATCTAAAAAGTATGTAGATTCTCTACACCTTTTATTGCACTAAATCAAAACGTGTTGTTAATTATTCTCTAGACCGCTTGAATACCTAATTAAATTTGATTTTAGATGAGTGGAATAAATGTATTGAATGTTTTTAAATACTAGCACATAGCATTAAATTATGTCAAACATGTGTTTAGGTAGCTCAAGGTTAAAAGGCGAAGAGTGCCAATTTGCCAAATTTGAACTTCGAATTTTAAATTAGTAAGGCTAAGAGAATGAGCCCAACTTTGTACAAGATATAACATTTGTCACCATGTACATGTAGCAAGACATTATTTCAAATTAGACACAAAATTAAATTAAAAATGATATGGATATGCAAATTTCACCATTTACAATATTATAATAAAGAATAAGGTCAACATATATTTATAATAAGATAAATTGAACTTTATGACAAAAAATAGACATAACAAGGTCAAAGTAAACATAACAAAGAAAAATTATAGACTTTCCTCTTCTCTAACCAAAAAAAAATTATATAACAATTAAATATTATTAGTTAATAAAGAGAGAGAGAAAAATCAAACTTAAGCCTCTTTTTTCATTGGTAAATCTATTTATTAATTATAAACAACCCTCACACATTTTTTTTAATGAAAAAAACTATATATTAATTATAAACCCGCACGCAATTTTTAGAACATTGTAATTTATTTATATGGATTGTGCAAATATCATGTCGTATTAGGTCAATAAACAACGGGTATATTTGATCTCCTGCTGTTCCATTCAACAAGCCATTTTGATTTTTAAATGTTTCTCACATCAAATTTATTTAAAAAAAATCAAAAACAGATTGTACAGTTGTTAAGACATTTTGCGTAATGCAAGCAAACTAGGATGCGTCCATAAATTTACCAGGTCAAATATACGTATAAAATATCTTATCTGGGAAAACCTAGACTGGACAAATTTTAGCCTCTCGGTCGCGATTCAAAATTCGCATTTGAGAGGATGTTGAGATCTCGAATTTTGGCCTGATCGTCATGAAAGTAATCCTCTCCGTCTGGATTTCTATCGTCTACAGTAAAATTATAATGATTCCCAAATTTCCTCTGCCGTGGACCTTCACAATTCTGTTTAACAACTAAAAATTTGGAACTCTTGCTTCAACCATAGTAGTATAAATAGGCATTCGTAAATTTGTTTCTGCAAAGGAAGACGAAATAAAAATAATCAGTGTGCTATTGCAATGGCATTGGAAGCCTGTTCCTCCTGGAATTTCAATGAACTAGACAATTTCTTCTCTGCTGCAAATACAATGGATATCTGTTGGGAGCCCTGGTCCAATTGTGCACTTAAAGAAATAAACCCGCTCCTAATGTTGAATGCATTTACATACCCGCTCCAAGAATGCCCTTTATCAGACGGATTTGATCTGGAGAAGTGCAGTGAAATGCTGATTTCTAAGCCGGAAGCAATTATAACTCCATTTAATGATAATATATATGTGGAAAACACTCTGTTTTGCCCTAATGAGAGCGATATTCTTTCGTCCGTGACAGAGCCTAATTTTAAACATGACGAGTGCTTAGTAAATACTTTTAGTCACAATTTTGAGAGTATTCAAGAAGCGGCTGTTCAATGTGAAGTGCCAGAGCCTCAGATTGTTCTTCCTTGTCATGTTGGAGACGAAGCGGACAAGACGAGAATTATAGTGAAGAATTTGCTGAAAGCATGGGCCGAAGCGCTGGAGAGAGAAGCGTGGGATTTGTCCAAAGTTATTGAGAACCGGCTGCGACGGAGGATGTCTCTGACGGGAAGCCATGAGGAAAGAGTGGCGTACTATTGTCTTGACAATTTCAGCGGCCCCGAGGCGTCTGAAAGCGCAAGCACCAGATTATTCAAGGAGCTCTGTACACAGACCAGTCTGACCGCCTTTCAGGCGCTCTGTCAGCTCTACCCTTACGCAAGATTTGCTCATTTCACGGCAAACCAGGGCATTCTGGAGCGTTTCGCCTCTAATAATGCAAACCGAATGCACATAATTGACTTTGATATAGCAGAGGGCCTGCAGTGGCCGCCATTAATGGAAGCCCTGGCAGCTGAGAGCCCTAAAACTCTGGAGCTGCTTCGCATTACTGCAGTCGTCTGGGATGATGACGTGGCGTCCGGCTCAAGGACGGGTTCGAAACTCGTCGCCTACGCCGGTCCTCTGGGAATTCCATTCTATTATGAGGAAATCAGATTGGAAAATCTCAGACACCATATATTGCAGGAGGAGCAGAGTAATATTTCCATGGTTTTTAACCTAATGCTGAACTTGCCACATATGCGATGCCAGCGAAGCAAAGCGCAGATTGTGGAGTTCCTGTCTTTCGCACGTGGCATGCGAGAGGCCTTCGTGACGTGGGCTTGTGCTGGCGTGGCAAGCGAATGGAGGGACTACATTGGCCACCTCAGCGACACGATGGACTACTTCTGTGCCATGCTGGAGTCCCTCGAGGCCGGGCTGCCCGACGAGGGTTTGGCCAGGACTGTGATAGAAAACATTTTCTTGGCGCCCAAGATTGCCACAGCGTTTTCTTCTGCTGGAGCGGAGATGATGGAAAAAGAATTAATGGATGCCAGGCTCTGTGAGCTACCCAGAAAATGTGGATTTAGCGGCCAGGGGGCTGAGATCAGTGAAGAAAGCATGGTGCAGGCCAGGGATGTGTTGTCGTTCCAGAGAGGATGGCATTACACGCTACAAAAGTTAGACAACCAAATTATTCTCAAATGGCGGGATACACCTCTGGTGTGGGCTTCCACTTGGAGATGATATCCATTTTTACCCCTGCGGTGTTTCATACTCTTTTGTATTATATTAAGCATAACAGAAGTTTACAGAATACTTCTAAACAGTCAAAGACCAGCAGAATTGAAGGAGCCAAGATATTTTTTTAACACAAACATAAAGAAAAAATATTTTTATGGCCTGAAAGTTAATTAAGGTCAACCATTTTTAAAAATAATAAACTTAAATTGTATAACCTCATGAGATTAAGTGGTTAAATTGTTGGGTTTTTATGGTAAAGATTCAAGTGGTTAAATTATTGGGTTTTTATGGTTTTTAAGGTGGAATTCTAAGTTGTGATTCTTGGTCTTCCATGGTTTCTAGTAGTGTTTTTTAAGTTACCTCTCAAAAAATTATATTGCTTGTAAAGAGCTAAGTATTAGTATTAATTGAATCATATGTGTGTTATTATTAAACTAGCACTTGCACCCAATGGGGGTTCAAGGGAGACATCAATAGGAAAATAAAGAAGAAGCATCAATGAATTGTTTTAATATGCAGGTGGTGGTAGTAAAATATATATCTGTATAGAGATATGCATTGTACAGTACAAGTAGGTACAATCTTTTGTTGGATTTGTTCTCTATAAACAACGAAATCCCTTTGAACAATTTGTAGCAAGTTTGCATAAGTAAAATTTACATAAGAGCATCTATTTGTCTTTTTTAAAGACATGCAATGTCTGAGAAGTGAAAGACAATGTTGATTAGATTTCCTTGAACAAGGACTGACAACTTTGCTACGACCACGTGTAGAAGATTCTCCAGTGGCGATGGACCACCTATAGAAGCCAAAATGTGTAATTGACTAGTTTTAGTATTGATACTCTATTCAAAATGGGGATAATAAAAAATGTATAACTTTGAGAGAGTGTGTAATTAATTGTACATACCTAAGCATGTTGTTGTGAGAGAAAGTGCAAGTGAGCTTCTTCTTTCTTCCTAATAATGTTGTATGGATTTTTTTTTCATTTTGGAGTAGCGATCAAAAGAGAATGCGGGCTCTATATGAAGGCCATTTATGGATTTGACTCTAGAAATTGATGTAAACGTAAGGCCTTGTCTTTCAGTTGTACCAATATTGATTGTGGCTTTATTTAGTGTAAGGCCTTGCAATTTGTGTATTGTGATAGCCCATGCCATGGCTAGTGGTATCTTTCTACAGTTGTCATGTGTTATTGGATATATTGGTATAGTTTTTGGATCTGTTTCATCCCACAGTGGACCACTGTAGTTATCGAATGTGATTGTAACATATATAGGCAATGCACATGGTTTTGATCCAGCAGGATATACAATATATTTGACTCGTCCAAGCGATCCATTTACTAGTCCAGCTTGGGTCCATAGGTTTGTTGTAAGCATGACACATTGACATTTGCTTAGTAATACCTCTTGGGAAGTTGCTCGTCACTATTATCGGCACCTAATTTAGATTGTGTATTTTTCGCACAACTAAGTGCAATAGGCACATTAAGTAGTTTCAACATTTTTTTGTTGTGTAATGTTACCAGCTCATTTGTAGCAAATAAGTGTATCGATTGGTCAAAATCTTCTTGTTCTATCTTTGTTAGTTGTGTGTCAATGTGAGTCATTAATAAGTCTCAATCATGTTTTGTTAGTTCTTTGTTGCAAATGTTTTGTAATGTTTGACGAAATTGTATTTGAATTGGATCGTCACCTTTTTGTCTAAACATTGTTTGTAATGTAACAACTGTATTAAATTTGTGCCATAGGTTTCTTGCAGTTGTGTGTGATGCATAGATAGGTTTATCCATAACAGGCGGGAGTTGTCCAAGGTCTCCTACAAGAATTATAGACATGCCACCAAAGCAAGTATGTTGTTGATGGGGGAATGCTTCATGTAACCTGCTATCAATTTTCAATAGAAATTTTGGCTCAATGAAGCTCATCTCATCAATGAGAATGTATTGTATATTTTTCATGTCTTCCTAGAATGTTGTCAATACTTGTCCTTGCAATGGTTTCATTTCTCTAATTAGAACCTTGAGGGCTGCATGTATAGTTGACGCATGTATATTAAATGTTGCAATTCCTGTTGGAGCAAGAACAAGGAGGGGGTTTACTCTTGTTGGTATGCAAGTTTGCAATGCATTTCTTATGCAATGAATTAGATAGGATTTTCCAATGCCAGTAGTTCCTTGTATGACCATGTGTAACAATTGGTTAAAGCATTTCTCCATTGAGTAGTTTGTTATTATAGTCAGTGCTAGTTGTTGTTGGGGTGATAATGTATAGTTTTGGTGGTTCATATTTGAAGGGGAATGCAAATCTTGTTGGGACATCTTGTTTGTGTGTAGAAATTGAACGACAACATCATGTAGATTTGTAGGGACATTATGATTTTCCCATTTGTGATTGTTATCAAAATCACGTCGACCCAGCATATCAAGTTCATTTAGATTTAGATTATTAGTGAGGCCCAATTGAGATAATAACTCCCATTCGTTCATATCTACAGTTTCTTGTTGATCCATATTATCATCATAACACTTTTTGTCTTCAAGAACGTCTTCAGTCTGTTCAATGCGATTAACATGCCATGGATTGTATTTTTATGTATTCATTTGCTTCCAATGTTTAATGATTTATTTTTTGGTAAGGCCTATATCTTCATTTATTTGTCGAAAAGGTTTATACAAAAGCACCTCGCTCCAACAGACGGTTTCAAAGTTTTCCAAGTCTTCTTTTGGAATGGTATGGAAATGCGAAAACACTTGCACAATTGCTTGTTCTTTTCTATTCAACCATTTGCATCCTTTTCAAGAAGCAACATATGTGAAGGATCTAGCTGATTCAATTAGTGATACATTTTCTAGGTGACATGGCCAGTTCATATAGGATTGTATATATAGTTAGATTGTATCTCACTACCATCACTCATTTTTTTAAGCAGTGGAACACTTTCCAGCCTACATTCAACGACACAAAATTGTGATTGCAAACGAGGGGTAATTTTTGTAGCATATGGCATGTTTCTTGGGCTCCTATATCTCATTCAGAACCAATCTTGGCCATGAACTTTTGATATGCTTTCAATGCCTGGTCTTCCAATCTTTCATTTGAAGATATTCTTTCCAACATAGCAACACAACTTTCTAGTTTTCTTTCAACTTTAGATGCATACTTGACAATGTATTTGAGAACAAGAAGTCATGAGATGACAGGCTGGCAATCTATATTAGCTCACCATATAGAGAGCATCTCTGGGTTATGAATGTTTAACCTATCATCATTTCTCGATTGTTCGTAAGATTTCTTTCCAGATTCATCACATGATAAAGTGGATTCCTTGCATTCTTTCCATGGAGCTTTGTATATGCATTCTACATGATGCCCTTTTTTGCACAGGCATGTGTGCTTTGTGCATTTAGTGTACCTTTGTACATGATTAACTAACTCTTCATAATCGATGGATGGATCGATAGAGAATATTTCAAATGTGTTTAATAGGCATGGATCATCTATTGGGGTTATATGTATGATATTGCTCACTTCAGATTTACAGCTCGGGGGTTCCAAGCAGTGACAGTTATCAAAGAATTATTTTGCTTTACCCACTTGCAAATTGTCTCCCCAATCGAGGGTATCCATGTTTGGTGCATTTTCTAGCCATAAGAACCCATGTACATGTGCAGAGCCTCGATGTTTCCATTCATACCTATACCAATAATTTGTTGCATGCAAGAGTTTCTCAATGACCTCTTCATGAAATATTGTGAAGCAGTGATGTAGATAAAGGGATGTGGTGTGGGGGTTTTTAATCACATTGTTTTTTACGATGCTTGTTGGAGACAATTGTAAATGTATTGTCGGTTGGGAAAATATTATGCAATGTAGGCCACTTAGTGTCTGTTGCACTCAGTGTGAAGAACAAAATCGAGGAACCTATTTGGTTGATCATGTTGGTTAGATCACCATGACACTTGTTCCAATAAGCCTGTGTCCCACATAAGGTAGAGCCAAAATGCATTAGTTCTTCAGCCACTTGTTTATTTGGTAGGTTCTATAGGTGGGCACAAAGGTGTTCAATAGTTGTAGGAATATTATCTTCGACTTTTCTTTTGATGAATATCGATGCAATTGCTTGGCTATGATGCCTCATCATAAGATTTAGAAGGAAGTATCTAAAGCTTGGGTGTTGGCCAAATCTATTATCATGATATCGCATAAGTCAATGCAAGGCATACTCATGCAGTTGCACTTCCCTGGCTCGAGGTTGCATAGGTAGTGCATTTCTATTTGGGAAAAGTGTGGGAAATGCCATGTCGAAAAGTCCCTCAATAGTGTACTCATTTATGGGATTTGAACTTATGTCGGGCCAATTAATGATGGTATCATTCTCATTTTCTATCTGTAAAGATTCCTTAATGATTTGTAACTCATAGCATTTATTTGGTAGGCTTACCATAAATGATGTTGAATATTCAGTTCCACTTTCTAGATCATCTTCACTATTAGCAGCTTCATTATTTTTAGTTATGGGTTCTTCATTTTCGCTTTGAATTGTATGAAGCATTTCTAAAATGTTTGTAGTACAATCAGGGAGTAGGGACAATGCATCAGCATTGATCTCAACATCCTGGTAGTATGGGTCGTATTGTATTTTTAGGCCAGTGCATTGTGAACGCAACTTCTACTAACATAGCAATCATAATGCTTCCCATGTGTATGAGTTCTTCGAACAATTAATAAGTCCAAGTCTTTGATTGTATGTGGCAAAGATTTAGTTATTGTTGTTATATCTTGTGGGAAACTAATTGTGTAGCCACTATATTTGTATTGTCCACCATGAGCATGGGTAACTTGCAATATTGGATTGACACGTGCAATTAGAATCTCTTCAACTTGAGTGTGAATGTGCAAAACATGTGTTTGTTCACCTGGATCCATATTATCACTCCAAGAGAATTGATGTGTCTTTCTCTGAGCTGCATCTTCTGCATGTATGATTGTTGTTTGATGAACAAAGATGCATACCAGGATACCGTTCCTTACATATAGAACATGCAATTTTCACAATGCATCTATTCTTTTGCGAAATTTTCTAGATGCCTCCATAAATTTGGTGGACTAGCTCATTTCCTTGTTATTTGAATTTGTGTTTTGAGCCATTTGTGCTAGGATTTGTGTTTCATTTTTTTTTTGTTTCCATGTGCTAGATTTGAACTAATTGATTTAGTGGGAATATTTGTACTTGTAGAAGCTTGTGTGTGGTCAAGTATTGGTTGATCTGGTGTTTCTATTGGGCACTTTGTTCGCTGCATGCTACGACGAATACTTATTTCTTCTCTATGATGAGCATAATACAAGCGACTTCTCTTACGAGATTCCAAGGCTTTGGTTTTACTCTTGGTTGTTTGGCTTTCTAATTCTTCCATAGTGGAGTCCATCATCTAGAATATAAACGAAAGATAAAATAAATATAAATGAAGAAAATGTGTATATTGCAACACCATTAAAATGTGAAAATTACAAAATCCATTTTGCTTGACTTATATGTTAGATCAATATGATAAAAATGGAAACACATATACGTATGAAAGAAATATGTTAAAGTTTGAATGTTCCAGTTGTGAAAACTACATGTGCATTGTGCTTTTTATTTACAGTAAACATATAAAACATGTTTTGAAGGGATCTTGAAACCCTGTACAAGGAAAATTCTCAATCGTATAGCAATTGGTGCAAAAAAGAACACAAATAGGTAGGGGAAAATAAATAGCAGTGGAAAATTACAATCTTGTGCTAGTTTACTTTTTGTAAACATTGCACATGTCAGCAATTTGATTTAACAAAAAATTGCTTTCATTTGTGAAATCAATTGTGCCAACTTCTAAGACTGTTGATTTCAATCGTGATTCAGTATTGTAGGTTTCATTTCTACTTGTCGGGGTAAAGAGAAATTGTTTGAATAGTACATTATGAATAACCTCTTCACTATTTTCCACAGCATCTTGCTTGAACTATAGCATGTATAGTTCTTTCGCAAGCATGCCAATGAGTTTATTTGCTTCTTCTTCAAAAGAAATTTCCCATAGAGTGCTTGTGTGATCTTGAAGTTTAATTTGAAGAACATATCTATAATCACAATCTTCAAAGGTAGCTTCACACTTTGAACAATACCATTTTTTGTCATCACTTTGTAGAGCTCTTTTCTTACATTGTTTCCCCTAGGTCTTAATGGGGAAAGCTGGATAACAGAATGAATTCGATTTGATAAATACTATTGTTGCTTTTACAATGCACTGGAGGGGTTTTGTTGTAGTTGAAGACTCTTCTACGATGTTGGAAATTGTCTTCCGTGCAAGAAGTAGAGGCACATCTAGAAGGTTTTTTTTGGATGTGAGAACACCATTCCCATCTTGCGCAAACCAAGCCTGTTGTTGTGTTGTTTCTTCAATTTTAGGGTTAATAAACAACTAGGTGGTAACTAAAGTTCTCACAACCTTACCATTAAATATTTTGTAACACGACCATTTTTAATGGCAAGCATAGGAAAATTTGTGCATGGTACAGTTCTTGGAGCTGTGCACCTTCCTTTTGAGTTGTTTGTCCCCACAAAGTCACATTTATAGTGAAGGTAGACATGTCTAGCAACTTGAGGCTCCTCCTAAGAACCTTTGTGCCATCTCTTCTTATCGTAGAGGTAGGGTCCACACATATAATAATTCCTACTACATCAATTAAAGAATTGTTATTTGTATTTAGGATCTCATTAATGGGTGTGAAAGAAAATTGATGTGTTGGAATTAAGTGGTCATCATCAGAAAGAGTGATCTTTGAATCATCCATCAAAGTGATTTCCATTTGACTATTCAACTTATTGTAAAACTTATTAGCAGCTTTGATGGCCCCACCAGAGATTGTATATACAGACCCAATGTGAACATTTCTGAAATGGAGGTCTACAACTTCATTAAAGCAAGTGACACGCACTTCAGTGCTCACTATCTACAATATCAAAGCTGAAAGCTTGCTTGGTCCCTTTCTTTGTGTTGAATCGGTGGATCTCTTTTTTCATAGTTACACAGCCTTTTATTGTCCACCTTCTTTGAAATGGATTCAAACTTTTAATAGGAGTGATAGTTGAGGTATCACTTTTCTTGCGTAGAGATTCATGTATCCCAAACATCATTTTTTTGGGGTTGGTTGCATGGATGTGCTACTCTCGCCAAAAATTGTGCATGATTCAGATGAAATACCTATTGTTTCATGTATAGGTTGCTCTGGTTCTTTGAAGAGGAAGGTGGGATCCCGAATGACATCATGTTGTGTGCATACAATCTCCAATTTAGAGATTACAATAAACCTATATGTAATTAAAGCAAAATACACTTTTAGTAATGCATAGTAACAAATAGAGATGGAAATGTTCAATTTGAGAACAACATTGGAGTGGTTGGCTTACCTTGAGTTACAAATAGTAGGGCAGGTGTATCTTGTTAGCTGTACGATAGAACCCTTCTGAATTAGCTCTGAAGTTAAAAAATGGTTATACTTTCTTGGCAAGATTGCTTTTTGAAGATGCAATCCATCAGACAAATCTAATCTGTATCTAATGGTTGATTCGTCGCCATGGCCAAATGTTGCAATATTGAAGACTTGGAGATGTGGATATATGTCTTTGGTGCCAGTGTTTATCAATGTGATTGCATTTTGTGTCAAAGAGATAGACATAACTAAAGGGAGGTGAAGTTTCCCTATAAAACCCAATGAGTTGATAAGTAGGGTATGGTTTATAAGTAAAAATATACAAATTGAAAGTTGGATTCTTTTGTAAAAGCATGAAGCAAAATAGAGCATGCAATTTTCCTTATATATAAAATGGACTAAGTATTAAAAAAAGGAGATGTGTGCACCATAAAGGCACTTTGGTTTTATTATCCTTATCAATAAGAATGATTAAATGCATGTAGGAGAATCAAATGCAATTTATAGAATGAAGGTGATTGAAGATAATTGAGAGAAGGAAAACATACCTGTAGGTAATGATTACATTGTAGTTCGTACAAGGATTTATTTGGCTGAAAAAAAATTGATATTGTAGATGAAGGAAAGTGCAAAAAAAGGTGGTGAGCACAAGTCCCTGACAAAACAAACAAATGGTTTAGTTAATCATTGTTTTGATGCAGGGTAGACAGTCCAAATTTTTTTTTAAAGGAAAGACAAGTTTCAATGCAAAGTAATTGGCATTCTGTTAGTTAAAAAGATTGAAATTCGAAATGAATAATGGGTTTATCTAGATTTGATTGTAATGGAAATAAGGGTTAACAAATTTGATAAACCATTGAAAACTTATACGTGTAAGGGTGTCAAATATTGATTGACAAATTATATTTATACGTTTTAATAGAGAACTCTAACATGTTTTATTTGTGCGTATGTATTAAGATAGGAAAAAAAATCATTTTGCATACCTACAATAAAAAAAGTTGTTTTTTTTTCTATTTGTATTAGAAATAATGAGAATGTGTAAACAAAAGACAATTTTTTTTGGAGAATTAGTTGTAGGAATGAAACATTGTTGGCACTTGATGGCATAAAGTGTAAAAACGAAGAATGAAACGAAAGTATCAATAATTCCCACCTAAAAAGATACAAGTGCAAATCAAACATATGCATAGTTAATAGACGACATAATTCTATTAGAATATCGCATATAATTTACATAGATATGGATTAGATATAAAATACATAGTAGTGAAGGACTTTTGAAATGTAGTTCCAGTGCAAGGCAAACAACCTTGTTTGTAACACAAGGAAAAGAGCATTTATCGTAGGAACTTCCACCAAAAAAGTACAAAATATACATAGTTGGTAGTACTCGTATACACAGTACAAAAGTATATGGCATATGCACATATGTGAAACAAAATTATTTCCAAACATTGTTCACATAGTTCAAAAATGCAAGCTTGATGTACGGAGCGACACCCTATTTGTAGTGAGCATCAATGCACATTTCGTACAGAAAAGTGCAGAACGAAGCCAATGTGTCACAAGTTCTATGGAAGTCTTTGAGTTTTGTTTACATTGAAAACATTTCATTCTCTTGCACATTATGTATGTTTAGAACAAGTTGTATTTTCTACACAATGTCAAAGCAGTTGATGGTGATATCACATGCAAACTCCTGAACGACACTTGGAGGAGGTCCACCCTAATTGGTAGAGGGAGGTGAGCCAAGTGGAGTGTAGGATGAACCGTCACTACTGGATATCTCAATGATGTCATTAGGTTGACCAGGGTTTTCCATTCCTAAATTAAATAAATTTGAGATTGTACCTAGTGTTAACTAATAGCAATATGTAAAAAACCATTCCTAAGAAACATACAATAAAGCTGCATTGTTTTAACAATATATCAAAGTAGTTGAACATTAAAAAGCAAATATAGCATATCTTACATTTAATTAATTCCACTGACATTTAATAATGAGTACAAATAAATAAGCCATTATATAACTATAAATATTAACACTTAAAAAATAGTTAACATATGAAAAAAAATGTACAAGAACAAAGCAAGGTTATGTCATAGCAAGTACAATAACACACTACAACACACCTCAAACAAATCAGAAAAGTAGCCCACAAGTATGCAACAAATTAATGTACTACTACTGCGTTGGCCAGCTTTAAATCAGACAATAATTGAGTGTCATCAGCCTAGTAGTAGGACATTTAAATGTGTGTTGGAGGTCTAAGAATTCAATATTAAAAATATAATAAAACAATATTTCCTAATTTATGGGGAAGAAGAACAGGGTATTGTGATAAATTACAGATTTAGGTTTTCAAATAAAGAAAGAGATAAAAGATCACATAGGGGAATGAAAACTTTGTTAAAAATATAAATAATTCACCCTTTTTTATTTAAAGGGTCATCAACCTAGTAATATGACATTTAAATGTGTGTAGAAGGTCTAAGAATTCAATATTAAAAGTACAATAAAACAATATTTCTTGATTTTTTTTGGTAAGAAGAAAACAAAGAATTTTGATAAATTACAGATTTAGGTTTAAAATAAAGAAAGATTTAGGTTTAAAATAAAGAAAGAGATATAAGATCACATGGGGGAATGGGAGCTTCGTTAAAAATAAAAATAATTCTCCTCTCTCTATTTAAACAATTCAACTTTTCTAAGTAGAAAATAGTAAAAATGTTTAGTTGACATTGAATTCGAGGGTACCTCATTCAGAGCCTAAAATTGATAGAGCACAATTTTTTGCGGTGGTTATTTATTGTTGAAACTTGCTTTCAAAGTAATAATATATTTTTTTATTTCTAAGAAGATATAAAAATAAACTTATAGAAATTTTGATGGTGTAACTAAGATAAGACTCTTTCAATATGTGGTTGTCTAAACTTTTTAATTTGATGTCAAGGAGATGAATATGGTTGCCTAATAAAAACTTTAATTTAATGTTCGGTGATGATGCCTAAATATGGTAACATTGTTGTCAGTGTGAGGGTCTTTACTTAACCAGTGGATCCTCTACTCTTCTAAAATAATACTCGCAATATTAGAATTTTGTTATTGGCTCTGCACTAAATTTAATGGTAAATGAACTAAAATACATTTTTGACATCAGAGCATTGTTGATGTCTTTTGGCAAGCCATTAGAGCCACATTAAATATAGTGGTATTGTTTTTTAAGTTTGGGATTCAGGCACTTAAAAAATATGTCAAAATAATAGTATATGTATTTTGCAATCAATTCAATCTACAGGGCTGCAAGTACAAATGCACTATATTTTTTATTAACTTTTATGAATATTTGAATTGGTGTTCTTTGTATTGATCAAAACAAATTATAATCAATGAGCAGCCATTAAAGAGAGGTTGCAGAGAAGGAAAATTGATCACAATTTGAAATCGTTCAAAAGAGAGTTGTGCATAAATTCTTCACTATTTGTGCAGAGTATGCAGATCTAAGAATACAAAATATTATTCCAACACAAATAAATATTATTCTGTATTAGTTGTGTATAAATATTCTTTCATTCTCATTTGCAACTTGAATACTATACGATTTGCACAGAATATTTGATGATAGCTCTGATTATAGTGATGAAGATTCTGATTTAGAAGATAAGGATGGCAATGTTTCAAAACATATCAATCAACCTTCGATGCTAGAAACTAAGTTGACAAAGTCTGGCACTACTTCTTATTAAATTCTGAATTATTGGAAATAGACACAGATAATTTTACATGTTATCCTAAATATTTTGACTGTAATCTATATTGTGTTTCTAATGAAACTAACTACTAAGGTTTTGACTGTTTTCTATATATGTGAAGTATCCATTTTATCAACTACTTTGGATATCTTATGTGCCTCTATGATCATAACCATTGCTAAAATTGTGATTATTAGCAAGGATGCCCATCTGATAGTGACCAAATGGACTAAAAGAGTAAAGTTATTGCCTAGAGCTCTTATTTGTGAAAGGTGTTGGAAAACCAAGTCTATAGTAAAATTTAAATATATTTTAATATTTCATTAAATGAAATACTACAGAAGTTGACTGTATGTAAATGACCTAAAGCTAGACACAATAATTTGAGATTGGTGTAGGAAGTGTTAGAACTTATTTTGAAAGGAGAAGGGTGAATATTGAATTAAAATTTCAATGTTTGGCTAGCACATGGAAGATGGATTGAGAAAAAATAAATGATCACACTGCAAAGCTTACATTGAATACCACTGCTCACATTGAAAATAGAAACCACATAACTAAAATCACCACTCAACTAATGCACTAAACTCAAACCAGCATTGCAACACCTTCCCAAGGCTAATTAATCCTTCAAAACTCCTAAATTTGGCTAAGAATTTTACACAACAAGCTCTCATATTAAGTATTCATATTCAGAAATGAAACTTGTTTTTCTTTGCATTATGCAAAAACTCTACAAACTGAAACTGTTTCGTAGCTCTTGTTTCTAAATTCATGATCCCAACAACAATTCCCTCATTGGTTGTCTTGCTTTCCCAATCTCACAGACCATCCAATTTCTTAACCGCTCTTCCATCTTTCTTCTACCATGACTTTGATTCCTCTTGAAGAACCCAGATGAACAAAGTGTGGAAAATTGTTTACAATGACTTACATAAAAGTACATCAATTTTAAGCACCCAAAACAAACTATTCATGTACAACCACAAACTTAAATGAATAGAACTAACACCTAACAATAACTTTTGGGTCACAATGACCACAATAGCCACCAATAAAATGCTTTTGACATTTTACAACGAAAGTGAAGCAAATAATTTTTTATTTTTTATTTTCTTAATGGTTAAATTTGTATGCAATTTTATAATTTATAAATGCAAGAAAATCATTTGCATAAACAACACACACCTCGAAAGGAAGATCATCTTTGAACTATATCATACACCATGATAGAAAATTAGAAATTACCAATAACTTTATAAATAGTAATTCTCATTGAGAAGTACAACTTTTGAATGGGCAAGCTTGCCTGGGTATGAGCATAATAGTTCTTTAACATATGCTAGAAGCAATTGAAGATTCTCTTATATTCAAACCAATTACTAAGATGCTAAGCTTCAAATTTTGCTATAAGTTTAGGTAAAGCAATTCACCAGCTTTTCCCCAGCTTCAATACTACTTGGGTCATACATATTGATTAGTTGATTAAAAAAAGATGGGTTGTGTAGCAAATTTAAATCCCTTGTCATTTATATAAGAGTGGATTAGCTTACCCTTTGAAAGGGCTTTCTTGCAATGCAGGTCTGCAGCAGTTGAATATATGTTTGAGAGTCATGAGGAGGGTTGTGTGTAGTAAGCAGAATGCTTATAGCCTCCTTCAACCGAAGCTCTCTACAGAGTGCTCTAACATGGGAAATGGATGAGATGGTATGATCGACTCCAATAGAATATGTGAGAACAAAATGGTTGGGAGAAATCTTTTTAAGGAAAAGTGCAAATACATGGCGGAGGATGTGGATGCAAAAGTGAGGATAAAACTAACTCTCAGTAAAACTCATTCACATTTACCGTAAGTGTATATTGAAGGGTAAAAATAATTCACAAGCAAATGAAATTTAACTATTCACTGTTTTCCCTAAAACTCATTACCATTGGAAATTTTTACCATTTACCCTGGAATATCACTAGCAGTATGTATTTTTACCATTTACCCCAATATCATTAGCATTGGAAATTTTTACCATTTTACTAGTTACCCTAATTTCACATGTAGAGAATTTTTGCGATTGACTCTAATTAAAAACATCAAACTGAAAAGGAAAGATAAAACTAACTAAGACCATGGCAAGTGACTTACCTCAAGCATAAATTGGGCCCTGCAGCTACTAAATTGTCTATTTATCTACACCAAATCTTCCTAGGCAGTGGCGGTGGTGGACAATAGAAATGAGCCTCAAACCAAATTTTATTGTGAATTGATGGACATCATAATCTATTTATAGGAAGAGGTGGTGATGGAGGGCGGGTGATCTTCCCGACATAGAATATATCTGCTCGATTTAGTCTTAATGAGATTAGACTGAAAAAATGATTTGCACAGTGGAGTGTTTGGACGGTGGAGTGTTTGAACTGTAGTTGCATTCAATGAGTGCACTGCCTTAGCTCCAAGTCCTCCTTGCTCATCTTCAAAAGTAACCTCATACCATTAAAGACAATCATTATCTCCTTGTTTTGTGCATATCCCACAATCATACCTGCAAACAGAGGCAATCAAGTCATTCTATACTGGTTGAGATGACAACTACTATCATTAAAGACAAGATTATCAATTTGATTAAGTTAACCTACTTCTGGTCACAGACCATTAAAGACGAGTAGCCTCCAAATATGGAAAAATTGTTCACAGCCATACTACTATAGGTAAAGAGAACTTTGTCACAGTATTTCTCTACCCCCTTTTCATAGCTATCACAGTTATGGCAGTTGTGCACCATGCACCCAACTCCAGCTATCAAGTATTGTTTACTTCGGTTCCTACTTCAGTTACAATCCCTACGATTTCATGCTTGCAAAGCACACAACAATCAAGTAACTCGTCTGCAACTACTCTCATTATGTAGGACGCTTGTCATAGTAGTTGCTCTTCAATTCTGCTTCAACATTCTGAGCACCAAAGAAGGTGGTTTACCAGTCCGTGAATTAGTTTGTAGGCCATGTGATTCTTTAGTCTGAAGTAGTTTATAGGCTATATACTTGATCTCAATGTAGGAGTGTTAACAACAAGCTATGCTCACTATAATTTGGTGCATCCATAGGATGCAAGGAATTGGAGGAGACTAGAAGATAATACTTGAAATATAAATGCAATCTAGCATGTTAAGCATGTAACTCTTGTAAAGTAGTAACTATAAGGAATAAAAATTATATGGGCTTGAGATGATTCACTCAGGATATAAGGTTGCACCTAACAAGGACAAATGAAAATTTTGATATGGCCCTCAATGGTCAAAAACACTTGTGTAGTTACACAAAGTACTAGGATGGACATATGCTCTCAATGATTCATTCAAGAGCATGAACCCACAATGGTTAAGGTAAGGCAACAGGTCCCTAGAGGTAACATAAGTTTAAGAATGTGATCTCAAGGTAATTATGGGGAAGGTGTGTTATCCCTAATGTAAAATGGGATAAGCATTAATAACTTAGGAAAAAAGAATGGAGATTGTAAGATTCCCATACTCAAAAGGGTAGCACATTGTAGCCATAAATTATATCCCAATGTACTAATGTGACAATGAAATGCCTCTAGTGTAAAGGCAATTCTAACAGTGTGATAGGACAACATAAGATCATGAATAATACATAGGCATTTGGTCTAGGTATAGAAAATGCCATCACCATAAGTATAATGTCATATGTGGACAAGCATGAGGATCATTACTAAAGCATCATTGTAAACAAAAATGTATAATAGGAGGTAACAACTTAAAAAAAGAAACCAATGTTGTATGTATGGATTATAAAACCATGGGTAAAGAAGCACAAAAGGGAATTAGGGTCTATTCATCGAGACTAGACCAATGAAGATTAATTAATACTATTTGAAATGTTAAATTTCTTTAAAAGAAATAATAATTAGAATGTTAATAATTGTAATCCACTACAATGGGTAATTGAAATACTCCAATAAATAAATTAAAACAACATGATTTATGCACTATATAAAGGTTAATTAACAATAATTAATTAATTACCAATAATAGAATAATCAAATTTTATAAAATAAAAATGTAACTAGAATGCTAAATAAATTAACCCAAATTTAATTCAAAGCAATCATTTTAATTTATAAAATCTATGAGTTCATAATTTTAAATTAAGTAGTTCATTTAATCTAAAAAGTTGTGTATTTCCTTTTTTAAATTCCCTTAAGTTAAATTATTAATTTAATTTAAAAATTTATTATGTCACATTTTAAGTTGTGGCTCCTACATTTTCCTAAGCATCTTTCGAAGCTTTTAACAACAATTCTTTAAACTTATAAATTTAAGAACGCTTAAAGAATGAGAAGCAATTTTAACCATAGATTTAATTAAATCTTGCCCCTTTGATTTTAGGGAAACTAACAAGAAACTAACATTTGTAACTTTAACCAAGAATTTTCTTTTAAACAATTCCATTTCATTTTGTTGGTGTATAGATCTGCAAGGAATGAGGAGGTTGAAGATGGATGGTTTCCAGGTATTCTTTCATAGTTGCAAGCCATCAATTGATGCAAGAAACAATATTCATTGGATTTTTTCAACATGAAGGATTGAAGAGAGAAAATTTATCCATTCAACTTGTTTTTTCTAGGTTCAAATGTCATATATATGTTTTCTCCAATCGGGTTTAATTGTGTAGGTTCAATTTATTTTGTTTATATATAAATATTTATATTCAATACATAAAAAATCGTACAGTAGCAGTGTATGTACATCCTTGAATTCCTCACTATCTTGTCCATTTGACTTAGTATCCATCCTCTTTTTTTCTTGATTTGTCTTGTGAATTAGTGCATCTAAGTTGGAGGATGATATAGTAACCAATGAAGGTTGGGAAGCATTATGGTGTGTGTAAGAATGTGTGTGAGAGTAAGAGAGATAGACAAAGTGATAGGTTAGAGACACATAAAAGAGGTAAGATAATGAAGGGTATGCAAGGGAATGGATGGAGAGATCAAATGAGGGATAAATATAATTTGGGATGGAGTGGATGTACCGATACATCACAACTAAAATATTTGGTAATAAGTTGGGTAGTGCTAGATGGAATAGGCATATAGGTGTAATAAATCATATGAGATGCAACTATCTCAAGGGAAGTGCAGTTGGGATGAAGGCCATATAGAGGTTAGAATGTGGAAAAAGAAAAGAAACTATGTGTTGGGATACTAGTAGAGATAGGGTTGGCACTACAAAGATGAGTAATGGTGGTAGAAGGAGTACTAGTCTTGAATAGGTGTTAACATTGGAAGAGGGAAAGGATGTAAATGCACTAACGACTATACATTAAGAAAATTCAACACTAGCAGTTTGTAAAATCCCTATTCCACATGGCTTGTTTATGAACATGCATTGTGAAACATATTGGATAGTTATGTTAGATTTTTAACATCGGCCCAACTAGCAAGCTCATTGTAAAAATTTAGTTAGATAGGTAAGCTTAATGGTTAGAATCTTGATTGGCTTGGTTTCTCTGAAAATAAGCATCAAATTAAATCAGTCTCATTGGATTAGGTGGTCATGTTAGAGTTTAAAAGAACACTCCTCAATGGAAATTTGGATTGCAAGTAGTTTGAAGCATAAATAAAAGATAGGGAAATAAATCTCAAAAATGCACTTTCAAATTAAAATAAAAATAAAAAATATCAATGGTATGTCAAGCTTAAAAATAAACCCTAATGGTATGGCTAAGGGAGGGTACAGTAAAAAAAAAAAGCAATCAAGAATGAAGCTTGAATGCTAAAATGAAGATGAATATCAATGAAAGACATGGAAATCCTAGCAATATCTAAAATAACATAATGTGATAAAAATGTAGATCTAAAACCCCTAAATAATAAGCCCTAAAGGGTGGAAGCATAAAGGTGTGTCTCACTTTTTAACCTTAATAGAACACTCAAATCAACATTTTAAGATTTATTTTGTCAATTATAGAAAGCAAATATTAAGAATTTGAAGACAATGTAAGCTATGATTTAAAATATCATGTATGGATTCTAAATATATATTTTAAAAATGAGATATTTTTTAAATGTATGTTAATAAATAATTCTTATGCTTTATAATATTTTTAATGAGTATTACTTTCCCATAATATATAGCTTAAGCTAGTAATAAATTAAAAGATCAATTTATAATTTCTTAAGCATAGATCATTAGCACTGACATGTCTAGAGCACACATATTTATTATATTTTTTATTACATGATTATTTATTATTTTTTAAATTTACAATGATTAATTTAGACACATGTTTCCCCATAATGTGTAGCTTTTTGTAATACCCAAATTATTATTATTTTGTTGAAACAAGGACATCAACATAAAGGTGGTCACATTTTCTTAAAATTTCATTTTTTCTATTTTTTCACGTGTTGATCAAAGGTCTTTATGTTGGTAAAAAAACGATATTCATTAGAAAATAGAAAAATAATATAAAAATTAAATTAAAATATATGAGGGAACTATGTTCATGCAAAATCATGTGGAATGGGTGTCAATTGGGTGCTGGCAAGAAGTTGAGTCCACTTTTTGGCCAAAAAGTGGAAGTGTTTTTCCTAATTTTCAGAATTTGACACATTTGACCTTAAAATTTGAAGCACTTAGAGATGGAATCTTCAAAAAAGTCATTAATCATAAAATGTAGTACTTGGAGTCTAGTTTCCAAATATGTAATTTATTTCAATACCTAGATTGTACAAATTGAGTTTCAATAGGCGTTTCTAAAAACCACTATTTAAAAGTCACTTTTTTTTACCATACCATGCACGTGTACGACATCCATATTTTGACCTAAATTATCATATTTTTCTAAATCCTTTCAGGAAAATATTTGTGACTCACTGAAGCTTGTTATCGATATTTTTTTGTAATTTTTTATTGAATATTCTTTTTTTTTTTTAATTTATTAGGCATATTTGTCATTTTGAAAAATCATCATGTACGACACGCATAAGATGACCTAAACTTATCATTTTTTTATTTTTTTTAAAATTGAAAATAATTGTCTGAAGTTTATTCTTGTGCAATCCGTTTATCAAAATGTTATGTTGATCAAAAGTTATCAAAATAGTAAAAAAACCCTGATATTTAAAGTTTATGGACCAATTTCATTAGAAATTAATTGAAAAATAGAAAAAATAATCCAATTGTAAAAAAAATTACATATTTGGAATCTGCATTGTCTCATCTAAAATGGGTTTTAATTTCGTCAAAAAAATCTGTAAAAAAAGTCGTCAACCATATGTCCAAATTCAATATTTTTCTTTGACATTGTTAGGACCTTCAACTTGCAAGGCAAACCAGGTTGAAGGCCTAGGTTTAGATTCCCAATGTTTTTCTTGAACCAAAATACAAGGTAGAAACCCAACCACAAAGCAAATCCAATTTCATTTTTTTGGAAACGGGATCCCGCTTTACAAAACGAGATCCTGTTTTGTAAAGCAGGATCTCGTTTCTCCTATTTTGTAAAGCAGGATCTCGTTTCTCCCGTTTTGTAAAGCAGGATCCTATTTCCCATTATTAAATGTCATGACTGTTGACAGGGAAACGATACCCCGCTTTATAAACGGGATCTCCTTCCTTTGTCAACGGTACCCACATTTAATATTGTGAACGAGATCTCGTTTGTTTTTAACCGTTTTATTTAAATTTACTGTCAAAATTTACTGTGAAGTCTACAACTTCACATGTACGGCTGAGAGCAATAAAATTGGGCTATTTTTCATCAACTATTGTCTTTATAGGTGGTGAACTTGCATTTTTGATTAATTTTTTCAAAGGAGGCATCATGTAAACCATTTTTGAAGTGGAATTGTGTTAGTTTTGTACTTGTTTGGAGGAACAAAAGGTCTTCAACTTGCAATATGGATTGATTTTTTCAAAGGAGGCATGAAGAAAATAGTTTTTAAAGTGGAATTGTGCTAGTTTTCTACTTGTTTTGAGGAACACAAGAGGAAGAATTTTGTCCTTATAGGTCTTCAACTTCCAATTTGGATTGAATTTTTTGAAGAATTTCACTATTGACATTCATTTGTGCTTTAGAATTTTATAATCATGGGAGATAAAGCTCGTAATAAGAGAAGGAAGACATTGACTCCTGAAGAAATTGAAGCAAAAAAAGAGGAGAGACAAAGACAAAGACAAAGAAGAATGAGAATTAAATCAATGAATGATGGGGGAGCATCCAATTCCACAACTATTGAAGATTAAAACATTGAGGAGACCATGGTTGTAGATGAAGCTAATTTGCAAGAAGTCAATTTGGAGAAGAATATGATTATTCAAGCAAGTCGTACTTTGTATTCAAATCCCTCTTTCATTGCTATGGAGAATTTTTCAATATGCACAAATCCAGGTACATCTTCAAATCCACATGTTAGTGAAATGGTAAATTCGTATGTAGAAGTTTTACAAGATGTTGGACTTAACGATGTTGACATTGATAATATTCAGAGAGATGAAACTTTTATAGAATTTGTTGAAAATGAAAATGAGAATGATCATTTTGTTGAAAATAAAAACAAAAACCGTTTTGTTGATGTAAATGAAAATGAAAACCGTTTTGTTGATGAAAATGTAAATCATTTTGAAGTTGAAAATGAAAATGAAAATGAAGATGAAGATGAAAATCTAGAATGTGATGTTGAATTTAATGAAAATACTTTTTTTTAAATTCAAAGTGGTGTTTTCGATAATCTTCCTGGTCAAATTTCTTGGAGGCAAATAAGAAAACATGTGAATAGAATATACAACAAATTCTTTTATCGTAAAAAAATTACAATTCAATGTCAACTAATGATGCAATTGATGAGAATGCAAAAAATGAGGAAAATAATGAAAAGGTTAGGTTTTTTTGTTAAACCAAAAAGAAAAGATCAATCTTTAAAACATGTTATGTCTACTATTGCTAGTGCCATTCAATCTATTGGGAAAAATAGTAGATCTAAAGATGAAAATGCAGCAAGAAGAGCTATAACAACTGCTATAGTTAATAAAACAACTTTGAATCAAAGAATGGTAAGCAATATTAGTGAAGTTTTAAAAATACATCCTAAAACATTGCTAAGAGCGGCAAAAAGAAGAGAAAGTATAGAAAATGATCCTATCAGCCAATGTTGGAGTTTCAGTGGTCGACTCCCAAGGTTTGATACGAAATTGAATGTTGAAATTAAATCTTTGATCAAAAAATATTGGCATGATAATACTAGGGTTTCATCTAATGCTAGAGATGTTTTAAAATTAAGGGTGGGGTTCAAAATTCGCGATCCTCACCCAAAACACCTATTAGATACAACACAAGCTAAATTTTATAGAAAATTTTGTGGTGATTTAGTGTTACCTGGTAATATTAAAATAAGTCAAAGGTCTTTTGAAAAATGTAAACCGTGGTATGTAAAAATTAATAAGCAACAAATATCTTGTTGTTGTAAAACACATGTTCAATTTTGTTATTTTTATGATGTTTTTCGATATATACATTGCACCTTGCATACTAACATGATTATACATGAATGTGGTATTAATATGCCACCTAAAGCAATAAGGGAGTTTATTTTAGGTTTATTTTGTGAAAGATCTAATGGTAAATTGTTTTATTTAAGTTCTTGTATTTCTGGACAATGCATTGAATGTGGGCATCTTTCATTCTTAAGAATTTGTATGCATGAAAGTGTTGATAATGATTTTGGACAACAATTAGTAGATGTTAAAAGATTTAAGAATGTTCAATATTCTTTAAAAGATGGAAAAATAGGAAAGCGTTGTGATTTAGTTACAAAAAAAGTTAGTGTGTGTGCATTCATGAGTGAATTTAAGAATAAGATTGTACCAAAATATGTCATGCACTCTCAACATGCTCGATGGCTTGATGGCCAATTTCGCGCATGTAGAAACACATTTCCAATTGGTACTATACTTTCAGTGGTTGATTTTGCAAAAAATTACACTCTAGCTCTGCAAGAGGAAATTCAATCACAGTATTATAATTCAATGCAAGTAGCTATGTTTGTCCATACTGTTTATAGACATGCAAATGATAGCACTAAGGATGATAGAAAAGTTTTGAGGGAGTATCATTTTTATTTGAGTGAAAACCGATTACACTCGTCAAAGTTTGTTCAATATTGTTTCAGTATATTTGATAGAAATTTAAGAGAAAGAGGAATCCAGATGAAAGAACACCTCATATGGTCAGATAATTGTACGGGGCAGTTCAAGAATGCTCGAATGTTCTATTGGTTAAGTAGGGTTCACAAGGAACTTAATGTCCAACATATATGGAGTTTTTTTGAAGTTGGGCATGGTAAAGGAGAACATGATGGAGTTGATGCGTGTGTCGAAAGAATTCTTGCTAGAGAACAATTAAAATTCGAGGATGCAGTAAAATTTAAAGATGCACGTGGGATTGTGGATTGGTGTAATACAATATTATCTACACTTGGTTCGAGTGAGTACTCTACAATTCATTGATTCTTTTGGTTGGTTGAAGAAGAGAACATTGTACCTAGAGTTGATTGTGAGACAATCAGTGGATCTACTAAATGAAATTCATTTAGGAGTTCGACAACAAGCACATGGTCTATTTGGACAAGGGAGCTTGCATGTTTTTTGCTAGTTTTCTATCTCAAGAGATTGGGAAGCATGTGAAAATATAGAATGGGTTGAACAGTGGGAGCAAAGATCGTTGACACCTGCACAAGCACATGATGAATATGAAAGAACTATTGAAGAAAATGATCAAGTGTTTGAATTTGAAGACTATGATCGTGTTTCAGACCTTGTACAAGAAGGTAATTTAATTCAATTTATTTCATTGTATTTCACTTTAATAAGTTATTTTGTAATACTAAATTATTTATATGGATATGTGCAAGTTATTAAATCAATTTTTGTTTGCAGGACATGTGTATGTTGTTGTCGCACCTGAGGGGAATGAAGAGCAAACAAAATATTGGTTGGCTCGTTGTGTGGAGACTAAAAATAAGTTAATAGCACCTCGAGAAGATGATGATGGCTATCATTATCCAACAGGTACGGTGATCCCCTTAAGACATCCCCTTAAGAAAATTTTGATAACAAGTTTTTGATCCCCTTAAGCAATTTTTTAGAACAAGTCTTTGATCCCCTTAAGAAAATTTTGAGAACTTATTTGATGATGGTTTTCATGTTTTCCAATAGGATCGGTGGTGGTTGGTGGAACTTGGCTACGAAAATACCTGTCAAGGAAGAATGGTCTACCTGCATTCGAAGATTATGAAACGCATAAAAAGATTATACATTATTCACATTTGTTGGTGGCAACAAATATAAAACTAGATCAGTATCATGGAAGACTTGCAAATAAAGTGATATGTACAATTTCTATGGAAGAGCATGAGACAGTCATAGATGCATTACAAAAGAGAGAGGATGTAGATGGTACAATGGAATAAGTAAATATAGGTAAATAAAGTTTTAGTTTTATATTGTCCTTTTAAATAGATTAAATACATGTTTCGATATTGGTCAAGTGTGTTATTAGTTGAAATTAATTTAAATTTTCCTTTTATAGATCCTTAAGCCATAATCACAAAAAGGATCTAGTCCATGCAGATTCAACCTAGACAACATGGAATACTTGGTAAAAATAGGTAATTATTAGTTAAATTATATTTAAATACATGTTTCGATTATATATTGATATTGCTTGTACATGAATAGTTAAAATTGATTTATTATCCTTTTTTGTATCCTTAAGCCATCATTGCATTGATCTCACACTTTGAAACAAAAAGGAGAGGATGCTTGGATTCAACCTACACACATGTTTGGAATACTTTTAAATGCAGGTACTTGAATTGTGTACATATATATAGTTTTATATAAATCAAAATATGTATGTTTTGATGATTTCATTGATATTGCTTGTACATTTTTGATATCAGGTGGTGTAAAGACCTACTACATTCTGGGCACGAGTTTGAGATGTTCTTGAGATGGCATATCCAAATTTTGTAAACATTGTTTTGAGATGACATATATGTACATACATACTTACAGAATTAAACATTTTGTACAAATTACAAATACGTGTGCATACACAATTATGTACTCTATGTACTTCTATGTATCAAAATCGATATTCTATATATTTTGTTTGTTAAATGTGCATGTTTTCCTACTTTGAAACTTTATATTTGATTGTATAATCACTAAATATCATGCATACATTATTGTTAAATCAATTATATCCTTAAGACGTTGTATTATGACCCCTTAAGACATCCCCTTAAGACATTATATTATGACCCCTTAATACATCCCCTTAAGACCCCTTAAGACGTTGTATTATAACCCCTTAAGACATCCCCTTAAGACGTTGTATTATGACCCCTTAAGACATCCCCTTAATACATTGTATTATGACCCCTTAAGACCCCTTAAGACATCCCCTTAAGACGTTGTATTATGACCCCTTAAGACATCCCCTTAAGATGTCGTATTAGGACCCCTTAAGACATCCCCTTAAGATGTGTCGTATTAGCACATATCCTAAATATTAGACTTAATTATATCATTTGTTATGATGACTCACCCTAAAATTTATAATACTTGTTAATATCACTTAATATTTATACTCAATTATACTCTTCTTTGATCCCCTTAAGACGTCGTATTAGGACTCCTTAAGACAACCTATAATTAGTGTTGGATGCTATTATTTGTTTTGACAACTTATAGATTAGTATTCAATGCCATTATTTGTTTTGACAACTTTTAAATTAGTATTGGATGCCATTATTTGTTTTGACAACTTATAAATTAGTATTAGATGCCATTATTTTTTTTGACAGCTTATAAATTAGTATTGGATGCCATTATTTGTTTCGACAACTTATAAATTAGTATTGGATGCCATTATTTGTTTTGACAGCTTATAAATTAGTATTGGATGTCATTATTTGTTTTGACAACTTATAAATTAGTGTTGGATGTTATTATTTATAGAATTTATTAATGCTTTTATTCTCTAATCTTGTATGCTATTGTTTATTTCTTAAAATTTTATCCTTTCTGGTATATAAATGGATTGCTTTTGTTTGTAAATTATGATTTATTGACTAATTATTGATTGACATGAATTAAATAAATTCATTGATTAATTATCGCTAATTATTGAATGTACATATCATGTATATCATGTATGAGATCACTAAATTTGTAAAGTATAAATATTAAAATGCCCTATTAATTTCAACTTTAATTTAATATTTATATTTAATTTCACATTATTGTCCTATATTAATGTCTTGACTATGAACATAAAATGCATAAATGTACATGTGTAAATTAAAATTTCAAACAATAATAAAGTCCATAATTTATGTAACATATTAAGTGCATGAAACCAATATATTAAGCACATGAAATAAAGTCCATCAGTACAACCCATGAACTAAAGTCCAACTAAGTACTTGAGCCATGAAATATAAATTCCAACAGAGTACATAAGAACCCAGAAATATAGTCCATGAAATAAACAAATATAACCCATAAAATCATGTTTCTAGGTCATGTATTGTCTCTATAATCAAGAGACCTCTTCACTCCATGCGGACTATGTGGATGACCTGAAACACTCTATACAAGAGAAAGATGAAATTAGATGTAAGACAATGAAAAATAATTTAATGACAATTTAATTTATAATTCATCATAAAATTAAATTACCATCATATCTGGGTCTGGATGCTCTGGTGCACCTGAAGCAACCTCTAAATTCTCTGAATCAATCTACATAAACAAGACAAAAAAAATTGAAATTAGATGTACAAGTCTACAATTAAAAATGATTTAATTCAATTTAATTTATAATTTATCATATTTTAATTGTACTGTATTATGAGGTTGTGCACCCTCTTCTCCAGGACATGTTTGTACATGCTCAACTACAAGATGTGTCTCATGCTATAAAAGAAAAAGAATTTAAAACATGTATTAGCTCATATTATATATATATATATATATATATATATATATTCAATTTAAAATTTAAAAATTAAAGTTATATTAAGAATATATAATTTATAATTGACTTTAAATATAATAAAAAAATTCAATTACCATTTGATCTGGAGCCTGCTCTCCATGTCCTCCTGGAGGTGTAACTATGTCTGGGTCAAGGCTGAAAGTCGCACTAACAAAGTCCTACAAGATCAAAATTAAAGCATGTAAACTTGAATTAGGTTAATATATATATATATTCAAGTTTGCACATTTTGTGTAGAAATTTTTTTAAACAACCTAAAAATTAGAGGCCTCGCGAGTAGTTGCAACATCTAATGTTTCCCCGATGCCCATTCTCATTATGGTATCAACCTAGACATACATGTAGACATTTAACACTTATAATATTTACAAGTGTACATGTACATTTCATGTATAGTGAATTCAAAATTCATAATTGTAACTATACTAATGTAAGTTAAACAATTTACAATATAAATGTACCTTCCCCTGATCTACGACGCCCGATAGTGGAGGAGTGCTCGACAACCCCTCTGGTGGAATCGACGTGGAAGCTGATTGACTCACCTAAACCAACATAAATATTTCAAACATATATTTGATTCAATTATAAATTTAAAACTCAAGTTAAAAATCATTTCATATATAATTAAAAAAATTGAAACCAAAATACCCCACAAGGGTTGCCGAGTAGGACTAGTGTCGATGTATGTACTCATGGAACGAATGATTTCCCCATTGTTAGTGTCATTTGTACACCAAATAGTTTGATTGTTAAAATGTATTGCAAACTTTTCTTTGATATAGACATTCATCAAAATTCTTATAAAATGAACATGTAGATGCATATTTATACCTATGTTGCAGTGTCCTCAGGGTGATGGTCTGTTGCAAGAAACTCTACAAATGAATTGATGCGACCAGATGAACCACCAAAATCTCCACGTCCACCTGAACTAGGTGTAGCCTAATCAGGTCCATAGCATACTTGATGGAAACTAGTACATATATGTGGGACAAGCCTCGACACTCCTGGAGTGGTACTCGGACCAGCTCCATAAAAAACTCCTCCATCATCATCATCTCTATGATCCCCACCCGCTATCACAGAAGCATGATGATCAAGGTCTCCTGCAAGTGTACTAAGGGAACCTAATGTCCAGACCACAACTTGACGATGCACAGGTGCGAGAATGGGAGGACCAGGAGCAACAACAAGGGGTTGCACATGCACGGGGCATTGGGGATCAACCCTTTCCCCTAACCTCTGTTGTGGCATGACACCACCAACACCTTGAAATGATTTAAAACTAAAATAATTGGGCTTTTGCCCCATAACAAACTCTACATATAGTTTTCTCAAAAAATACAATGGGCACTCCCAATTAGCGTGTGGGGGACTATCAAAAACCATATACCATCGATCCCAAAAATGTGCACTCATTTGTGGATGTATGCACCACCTCATGGATATTCTAGATTTGTTGGGAGGAATGGGTTGTCGAGTAACGGGGTCAAGAAAGTAGGGGGCTAGGTGGGCTTTCATTATTTTAAGGTCTAAAATTTGTTTGTAAGAGAGACCGTCAGCATGAAATTGTCTCATTTGTTCTCTATCTCGTCGATGCCTATCTAGATCAGAATCAATGGTCCTGATGGCATCCACAACATTTTGCATCGCAGATGCAAAACGTCTCACATGTGGTGGAATCAATGCTTGACTCTGCATAGCATTGATTTGATTTTGTATGGATGCAACCTGATCATTTATGTGTGCTCGCAAGCAAGCCTCATCAGATGCAACAGGTGCTGGAGGTGGCATATTAGGTGGAGGGGGAGGGGGAGGGGGAGGTGGATGTGGTTGTGGCTGAGGTGGTGGATTGATGATATCATCAATGTTAAAATCATCCATGATATGAGATATAAGTGTGCACCTGCATTAAATTATACAAAATTAACATACAAACTTAAAAAATTACAATAAATAGTTAAATTTGAAATGCACATGCAAATTTGTTTAAATAGGATGTGCATACATATATTAAGATCATATAAAATTGAAATGCACATATACATTGATTGAACTTGAGCATGTACATACAAAATTCAAAATTTAACATGCACATACAAAATTCAAAATTTAACATGCACATACAAAAATAACATGATACATTTAAAATAAAAAATATGATGCATAATTTGCATGCATACATCATTAAACTAAACTATGTACATACATACAAATTTCAAAATTTAAGAACTATATGCAATTTTAATACATGTGTACATACTAAACAATAAACTTGAAACATTCACAAAAAGCTCATTTTATGTCTAGCATATATATATATATATATATATATATATATATATATATATGTATACAATTTTCCAACAAGAGAAATCATGATCTAGTAGATAGTCATAAAATATATACTATTATAAATTCATCATTATAAGTTCTTAAATTCCACCAAATTCATAAATTCATGTCACCAAAAATATCCATCTAGAACCAAAATCATAAATTCGCGTCACTAAAAATATCCATCTAGAACCAAAATCATAAATTCACGTCACTAAAAATATCCATCCAACCAAATTTATAAATTCATCACACAAAATATCCATCGTTCACCAAATTCATAAATTCATAACTATTTAAGATCATTGTCTTAATTTAGAAACTATTGTGGCTCTCTACTGCATCTATTCATTTATTTGTGTTTTCCTTTTCAGAATCGGAAGTTCTTCTCTCCTCTAGCCATTGTCGATGCTCATCTAAGATCCCATCCATAGCCTTGACAACATCAACAATGGTTTGCATCCTAGATGCAATCATCCTCACAGGTGGTGCGACACATTCTTCATTTTGAATAATGTTGATTTGATCTTGGATGGTTCTAACATTGGAATTGATTCGTGCTTGCAAATGAGCACCATCGATTTCAGGTGGTGGAGGTGGGGGGTTATGAGGTGGAGTGGGTGGAGGTGGAGGTGAAGGTGGTGGAGATGGATGGCACGGAGGTGGATTGCAAATATTATTGAATCGATCCATGTGATCTCTAAGATATGAGTGAACCTGCATTAGATTTTTAATTTCAAAATGTAAGATACATGTTTAGGAAATACCCTTAAACCATTCAATATAAATCACCTAATTGAATACAAATGATAAAATATGTAAACCTCATTTATGTCTAAGGCATGTTACTTGAATGAAAATACAATTAACTATTAATATAGGACAATTTATGAATGATATAGGGTTTATGGTTTAGAGTTTAGGATTTAGGTTTTAGGGTAATAGGATGGCTTAAGGGGATCTATGTAGTAAGGTCCTAGTACAAAAATACATGGCTTTTAAGTGAATAAAATTTGGTGAAGATGCCCAAGGTGCAACCAAATTTCATTAAGGTCCGAGGCAAGTTCACCAAATTTTATTCACTTGAGCCATGTCATTTTGTCCTAGGAACTTACTAGACATAGATCCCCTTAAGCCATCCTATCACCCTAAACCATAAATCGATCAACCTAGATCATGATTTATCTCATTCATATTATAATCTTGCACAATCTTATTATTGTTAAATTTGGTTGCCTTGGCCAACTTCACCAAATTTTGAGAACTTATTTGATCCCCTTAAGAAATGTCATATTAGGACCCCTTAAGACATCGATTTACGGTTTAGGGTGATAGGATGGGTTAAGGGGATCTATGTCTAGTGAGGTCCTAGGACAAAATGACATGACTCAAGTGAATAAAATTTGGTGAAGTTGCCCAAGGCAACCAAATTTCATTAAGAGCCTAAGAAAAAATGATGGCTTTAGGGTTTAGGGTTTAGAGTTTAGGGTTTAGGGTAATAGGATAGCTTAAGGGGATCTGTGTAGTAATATCCTATGACAAAATTATATGGCTTAAGGGAATAAAATTTGGTGGAGTTTCCTAAGGCAACCAAATTTCATTTTAAGGTCCTAGGACAAAATGAATGCTTTAGTGTTTAGGGTTTAGATTTTAGAGTTCAGGGTTTAGGGTTTACGAAACTTAGGGTGAAGTTTTGGTGTCCCTTGGAATATAATGAGCTTGCAAGTTAGTGAAGAAAATCTTCTTGTGGAACAGTTGATTGAGATAGCTCTTGTTTCAACTGACCAACCTAGAGCATGAAATCTCATTCATATTATAATCTTGCACGATCTTATTATTGTTAAATTTGGTTGCCTTGGGCAACTTCACCAAATTTTGAGAACTTCTTTGATCCCCTTAAGAAATGTCATATTAGGACCCCTTAAGACATCGATTTACAATTTAGGGTGATAGGATGGCTTAAGGTGATCTATGTTCTAGTGAGGTCCTAGGACAAAATGACATGGCTCAAGTGAATAAAATTTGGTGACATTGCCCAAGGTAGCCAAATTTCATTAAGGGCCTAGGAAAAAATGATGTCTTTAGGGTTTAGGGCTTAGGGTTTATATTTTAGGGTTTAGGGTAATAGGATAGCTTAAGGGGATCTTTGTAGTAAGGTCCTACGACAAAATGACATGGCTTAAGGGAATAAAATTTGGTGGAGTTTCCTAAGGCAACCAAATTTCATTTTAAGGTCCTAGGACAAAATGAATGCTTTAGTGTTAAGGGTTTCGATTTTAGAGTTCAGGGTTTAGGGTTTAGCGAACTTAGGGTGAAGTTTGGGTAGCCCTTGGAATAATGGACTTGCAAGTTAGTGCCTAGTTTATGAATATTTTTTATTTTATGAATAGATTGACTATTTCCGTAATAGAAACACATAATTATATATTATTAAGATTGAGTTTGATGTATATTTTAACTGGATATTTTTTTAATTGAATATAAGATTATTTTATTTAACATTTTTTTCATTAATATTTCCCACTTAAATGAATTTTATGATATAAAATGTATAATATAAAATTAGTTCATGTTGAATCAAGTATTTTATTTTTGATTGTTTAGAATTGAAAGAACCTAAAAGAAAGAAAAGAAAAATATTTAGATTCTTTTAGTGTTTAGGTAACTAGTGCAAAAATTGAGATTTTAGACTAAACTAGAAGCCTAATTAACAAGTAATTGACTAGAATGAGGATTAAAATTGTCAAAAGACAACAGACAACACATGCAAACAAGAAATGGAAACAAGGCATGACTAAGAGAGATCAAAACATAAAATAGAAATGAATGTTGAATACTATATAATTAAGTGAATTGGAAATCGATTGTACACTTGGATTTACAAATTTGCTAACTAAATTTGCAAACAAACATTGATAAAATTTATGAATTGTAACTATTCTTTAACATATTGTTTTCTAATATAATTATAATTTAACATTGAAACTAAAGTTTAACATATCGTTTTCTCCATACAATGCAAATGAAATTTAAAACATTTAAGCAATACAAATGAATTTTCTTGAGCTTGAAATTAGGGTTTTCAAAATCAAAATGATTGTTCGATTTCCATTTAGGGTTTTAGCAATTTTTTTGTTTCAATTCAATTTAGGGTTTCAATTTCTAAACAATTAGGATTTTTAATGCAATTTTTTCGTTTCATTTCAAACTAGAGTTTTCAAATTCATTTTTTTTGTTTGATTTGAATTCAGGATTTCAAAAAGCTTGATTAGGGTTTCTAAATGCAATTTTTTATTTCATTTCAATTTCTAGGGTCTTGGAATGCAATTATTATTTTTTGTTTAATTAGGGTTTTCAAATACAATTTCTTTTGGTTTAATCAAACAATTTAGGTTTCAAAAGCTAAATTTTGTTTCTAAAATACAATTCAAGGTTCATTTTTTCGTTTCTATTCAATATCTTCAGGTTTCATTGCATTTTTTCATCTATTTCTACAATTCCTCATTTCTACTATAATAGGAAATAAAAATGCTTAAAACATCAAATAAATTTTTAAAAAAAACATGCTAAAATCAATTCTTCTATTGACAATTTCAATAAAAAATGAAAAAATGCAAAAAAATGGGGGTGGACGGGTACCTAGAGGTTGTTTCTAGTGGTCGTTGTCACTCACAACTCGGGATCCCATGCACTACTAAAATGAAGGTTTGTTCATTTAAAAAAAAAAATACCATTACAAAACGGGATCCCGATTTTTATAAATCAGGATCCCGTTTCGTAGTAATTGGGATCACGTTATGTGTTCGTCGGTTCAGGACCCTTTAACAAACAAGATCCTAATTTTTAAAAAGCGGGATCCCGTTTGACATTTAGGCTCAAGATCTCGAAGCTAAACAAGATCCCGATTTTAAAAATTGGAATCTCATTTATAAAAATTGGGATCCCGTTTTTGCAATGCTGATTTTGTTTTTTTAGCTAAGGCAAAAACTTCCACGTTTCGTGGACTCAACTTTGTGCACTTACCCAATTAGGTGTCTTCAATTGAATTAATGATGGATTTTAGCTAAAGATCCTTCATTAGAAGGTGTGGCATTCAATCATTTAGGCCTTTCATTAGAAGATCACCTTATTAAATAGACTATAAAATATTTCAGTGTTAACAAAAAAGGCCTTTGGTCAAATGTCCTTAACTTCAATCAAAGGTTAGTCGCACATGGAATGGATAGGGCCTTTGAATGAGGGTCCTTATAATGAACAAAAACCTTCATTCATAGGTGTTATAACTTTTCACCTTGCAAAACTCTTTTTTCATCCCACTAGTAATACATGGATTTATGTTTCCATAGAGTTGTATATCTAATCAAAGAGGTATAGTAATAATGTAAAAGGAAAATAAACTTTCCATGATCTTAATCAAGTTTGATCTTATATGATGTATACACTTAAACATAAATTAACCTTGATTAATAAATGATAACTATGTGATTGATAATTGAACAATTAATGTTAAACTATAAAATTAAATGTGATAGATAGATATACTTAGCTCAAGGAATGAAAATGGATAATTTTGATGCAATTTTATAATTTAAATATCTTGGAACTAGAAATAGGTCCCCTCTATCTATATTTCACCTTAAGTTTTGTATACTTGATTTGTGTCTTTTTCTAGATTAAGCCTATAGATTTGAGATAATTATATGGTTTTGGATCTAATCTTCTAACTTGTGTGTGTTTGATTTGTAGTTCGCCAAACTCATTGATATCTACTTTACTAAAATAATGGTCGTGATATTTAAATTTTTGAATTATTGCATTCCAAGGCCAATAATACAAGGTCTAAGTGTTACCCATTGCCATGGGTGCCTAAAAGTTTGAATTATGTGTCTATGGTTGTGTATATAAAAACATCATAGATTTTAACACTTTAAAATCATCAAAAGGGGTTGCATATGTGTTGAAAGAGCATAGAAGTTTTTCTCATTTTTAGAAATCAACCATAGGCCATCATTTTCTAACATCAAGAATTAACAACCATTGACAAACACAAAGATCAACAAATTGACATACATTATCAATGCATGCCCCAAAGACATCAAACAACATAATCATTGATAAATTTGCATCAAGCTTCAACAAGAAGAATTAGTGATTAGCTCAACAAAATCCATTGTCACACTTTGTCTCTTTTACGACTATTAACTTAGACTCAAGGCTTAACTAAAGTGTTTAAGGATGTTCTAAACTTCAATCCTTGCATTGTAGGTCTACCGCCAAGTTTGCCTTACTTTCAAATAATATGCATTAGGCTAATAGATTATATAAGTATTGAAGGTGTCAAATGTGTAATTATACTTAGGATAGAATTGTGCTACCTATATAGAATCATAGGCATGATCGCATCCTAAACGATCGACTTCTTAGATTTCAATCATCTCAAGCACTTGATTTCAAAGATAGTAACAAATTGTTGTCTATCTCTGTGTCATAGTGTCGCATCTATGGAAGTTCACATTATGTCAAAATTGGAGATAAGCACCTAATTCCATCTCATATTTTGTTAATTAATCATAGTCAACTTCTTTATATATTTAGAGTTTTTAATTAAAGAATTTGTTAGTCATGAGCAAATTTGTAGGATGTATTTTACTATTTATATTAATGTTAAAGCAATATAAAATAGTAGCAACATAAATTTCGTAAATAATTAGAGATTATATTATATTATGTTAGTTGAAAAGGAAAATGATTTCTTAAAAGGATAATCTAAAATAATTAAATAAATGTAGGTAAGTAAACACAATTTATTATTAAGATCAACATATATAAAATAAGACAAATTGAAATTTATGACTATATATATATATATATATATATATATATATATAAAACAAAGTCAACAATGACTATGAAAAATTATACAATTTTTTCCTCTCTAATAACAAATTATATAATAACTAAACAATATATATAACAAAGTCAACAATGACTATGAAAAATTATAAAAAAATTCCTCTCTAATAAAAAATTATATAATAACTAAACAATATTAATTAATAAGAAAAGAAAAAAAAATCGAACTTAAGCCTCTTTTTTCATTGGATTGTGCAAATATCATGTTGTCTTAGGTTAAAAACAATGGGTATATTTGATCTCAAGCTGTTCCATTCAACATCCGTTTTGATTTTTAAATGTTCCTCACATCAATTTATTTATAAAAAATCAAAAACAGATTGTGCAGTTGTTAAAACATGTTGTGCAATGCACGGAAACTAATAAGTCCATAAATTTACCAGGTCAAATATGCGTTAAAAATATTCTGTGGAAAACAGTACAAATTTTAGCCTCTCGGTCGCAGTTCAAAATTCGCATTTGAAAGGATGTTGAGATCTCGACTTTTGGCCCCATCATCATGAAAGCAATCCTCTGCGACTGGATTTCCGCTGCCGTGAACCTTCACAATTCTGTGTTACAACTAAAATTTGGATCTCTTGCTTGAATCACAGTAGTATAAATAGGCATTCCTAAGTTTGTGTCTGCAAAGGAAGACGAAATAAAAATAATCAGTCTGCTACTACAATGGCATTGGAAGCCTATTCCTCCTGGAATTTCAATGAACTAGACAATTTCTACTCTGCTGCAAATCCAATGGATATCTGTTGGGAGCCCTGGTCCAATTGCGCATTTAAAGAAATAAATCCGCTCGGAATGTTGAATGCATTTACATACCCGCTCTCCGAATGCTCTTCATCAGTCGGATTCAATCTTGAGAAGTGCAGTGAAATGCTGATTTCCAAGCCGGAAGCAATTGTAACTCCATTTAATGATAATATATATGTGGAGAACACTCTGTTTTGCCCTAATGAGAGCAATGTTCTTTCGTCTATTACAGAGTCTAATTTTCAGCATGACGAGTGGTTAGTAAATCCGTTGAGTCCCAATTTTATGAGTATTCAAGAAGCACCTGTTCAATGTGAAGCGTCAGAGCCTCAGATTGTTCTTCCTTGTCATGTTGGAGACGATGCAGGGAAGACAAGAATTATAGTGAAGAATTTGCTGAAAGCATGGGCCGAAGCGCTAGAGAGAGAAGCGTGGGATTTGTCCAAAGTTATTGAGAATCGGCTGCGACGGAGGATGTCTCTGACGGGAAGCCATGAGGAAAGAGTGGCGTACTATTGTATTGACCATTTCAGGGGCCCCGAGGCGTCTGAAAGCGCAAGCACCAGATTATTCAAGGAGCTCTGTACACAGACCACTCTGACAGCCTTTCAGGCGCTCTGTCAGCTCTACCCTTACGCAAGATTTGCTCACTTCGCAGCAAACCAGGGCATTCTGGAGCGTTTCGCCTCTAATAATGCAAACCGAATGCACATAATTGACTTTGATGTAGCAGAGGGCCTGCAGTGGCCGCCATTAATGGAAGCCCTGGCGGCAGAGAGCCCTAAAACTCTGGAGCTGCTTCGCATTACTGCAGTCATCTGGGACGATGACGTGGCGTCCGGCTCGAAGACGGGTTCGAAACTCGCCGCCTATGCCACTTCTCTTGGAATTCCCTTCTATTATGAGGAAATCAGATTGGAAAATCTCAGACACCATATATTGCAGCAGGAGCAGAGTAATATTTCCATAGTTTTTAACCTAATGCTGAACTTGCCACATATGCGGTGCCAGCGAAGCAAAGCGCAGATTGTGGAGTTCCTGTCGGTTGCACGTGGCACGCGAGAGGCCTTCCTGACGTGCGCTTGTGCTGGCGTGGCAAGCGAATGGAGGGACTACAGTGGCCACCTCAGCGACACGATGGACTACTTCTGTGCCATGCTGGAGTCCCTCGAGGCCGGGCTGCCGGACGAGGGTTTGGCCAGAACTGTGATAGAAAACATTTTCTTGGCGCCCAAGATTGCCACAGCGTTTTCTTCTGCTAGAGCGGAGATGATGGAAAAAGAATTAATGGATGCCAGACTCTGTGAGCTGCCCAGAAAATGTGGATTTAGCGGGCAGGGGGCTGAGATGAGCGAAGAAAGCATGATGCAGGCCAGGGAGGTGTTGTCGTTCCACACAGGATGGCATTATACGCTACAAAAGTTAGACAACCAAATTATTCTCAAATGGCGGGATACGCCTCTGGTGTGGGCTTCCACTTGGAGATAATATCCCTTTTTACCCCTGTGGTGTTTCATACTCTTTGTAAGTACAACAAAAGTTTACAGAATATTTGTAAACAGTCAAAGATCAGCAGAATTGAAGTCCAGCCCGCGCATTTTTCTAAGATTTTTCTTTTCACACAAACATAAAAATATATTTTTTATGGCCTGAAAGTTAACTAAGGCCAACCATTTTTAAAAATAATAAACTTAAATTGTTTAACCTCATGAATTTAAGTGGTTAAATTGTTGGTTTTTTTTTTTAAAGATTCAAATTTAAATTCTTAAATGGACATTTAAGGTGGAATTTTAGGTTGTGATTCTTGGTCTTCTATTGTTTGACTTTTAGTAGTGATTTTTAGCCGATAGGCTATTTATTGCAGGAATTGTCTCACGCCGGATTTCTAATGTCGGATTTGTAACACCAGGAAATAAACTCCGAACAATCTTGTCCTAATCTTTAGCTTTCAAACTCCAATATTTTCAGATCTACTTTTGTTTACAATGAATATATTGAAGCATCAATTCAAAGGAGATAGGTTTTAGTTGTCTCATTTTAAAAACATTTTGCAGTTCTGCGATGGTAGGGTTTCGTAAAATTTTCCCGCAAACTCCGCCCATTTTTTCTCATCGATGTATACCTGTGATGGGTTTAATGAGCTTGAAAAGAATAACATGTGGATTGGCGCTGAAAGTTGCACAGAGATTTTGATTGAGAGGTGAAGGTTGGCTTGCCCACATTAACTCCCCACCCTCAATTTGGCTCCTTTCAACCCTATCTGACGATAGCTGACGCAACCCTAACAAGCTTATTTTGCAACCATAACTATGGAAGATGCATAGTAGTGAAGGCGTGCCTGTGGTAACTTGTCCTCGATCCTTCTCTGTTTCTCACTTTTTTTTCTAGATCTATTTCAGGATTCATATCTATAAGCGTTTGGGCATACTTGACCATGCGATGCTATCTGCACCAACCTGGAGGTAAGTTGTCTACCACGGTTTCAGTGTATTTTATTTTTCTTTATTGCTTCCCTGGGCGATACATTTGCCATAGTTTCAGTGAATTTTACTTTATTAGAATCAAAATAATCAAGGACTTCATTATTGGTAGAAAATTCAGTTTTAATAGGTGCAGCTTGAGTCTGTTCATCTGCATCCACTGGGAAAAGAGACATTCATTAAGTTTAGCCCATGGACGAGTTCTAGAGGGGTCCTCTGCCCGCCACGATGGAGGATCCCGTACTTTCCATCTTTATATTCCTCCATGCTTGTGGTGCTTTGGAGTGCTTGTTTGATTAGCCACAAATTGCTGAGAGTTTTGCTTTTGACGGGGTTGGTTTGGTGTATTGGTTCAGTTTATTTTGTTGTTTCGCTTATTGTAAGGGTACAATAAAATGCTATAGGAACCTGATAACGTTGGAAGATCTGGCAGTTGGGCTTTGATTTGTTTGCTCGCACAAGATTATCGGGAAGGGAGAACAATATTTCCTACAGGAAATGAATTGGCTCCGTCATTCGAAGGCATACCCTCAATCGTGGTACCTACACGGTTTGTCTGGCCCCGTGGAGGGATCGTGTGTATCTTGTTGCTTCTTTCACAAGGCTGGCTCTTTTTATTTGTGCCACGTTTTGATTAATCATTGAATATATTGCACATTATTTCTCTCTATTCTTGCAAGAGTGTAAATTTTTGCTTTACAACTATTATCCATGTTTTGATATGTGCATTGAATTGGCTTTTGGAAACAACCACCTTTTTTATGTGTATAGTTTCAACATATGTAATGTTCAAATGGAGATGATTTGCACAATGCAAACAATATTTCACATTTGTCAAACAAACTTGTCTTGCAAGTTTCAAAAGTCAATAGCAGAAAAAACTACATGGTACTTTAAGAGTAGCTAAGCAAAAGTGATAACACCAGTTAATCCAGAATCACACATGGGTTTTTAACAACTAAGTAGTTATATCATGAAGACAAAGATTTTCACACATTATCTACAAAAGTACTAACAAACTAGCCATTCAAATCTCCTTAAGTGGAATATTTTTTTATTTGTTCAGTAGATTCAAAACTATTGGAATTGGTGCAGATTGTAGAGTACCCCTGTCTCTTCTCTTTACAGAGGGCCAAGCACATTGAATGTCTTTGTAAACATTTTAAAATTAGATCAAGCTCTATATTTTCATAGTTGACTATATTGGGGATACAGATGGCCTCTCACTCTCTTTTATGTTGCACCAACTTACCAAAAAACCTCCAAACTATCCATCAAACAGTTTCCAAAATACAAAACCCACAATAATCTAATGTTTAGCACATACATGCAATTTCATGTTGTAGTCTTTCCCAAAAAATTTAGAATTCATAAAATGAAAGGAGTAAACACCAGTAATCTACTGTCAACTCTCCTTCATTCACTTACATCTTCCATAAAAATTTACATTGTGTCCTATGATATCTTCAGAGAATAAATTCTGAAAATCTTTCTAGATTTAAAATCAAATTTGTGGGGATTTACAACAAACTCCCTATGGTTTTCTGGAAAATTAGATTTATGGAGGGTTTATTATCAATGCAATATACTCTACAAGTTATGATGAAGCCCTTGGATTTCCATTAAACAATCAATATTATGCTTTATTAGAAGTGAAAATTCAGATCTTGTTCTAAAAGATTAGTTATCACAAGAAATTTCTAAAATGAGTAAACACCATAAGTTATCTTTGCTTTTTTCCATTTCAGATTCTGAAAAAATCTGTTAATAATCCTCTGGCTACAAATCTAAATCTTTGCAGTAAAATATATGTAAATTTCCAACTATTATTTACTTAGCATACCCAACAATATTTGCAATCAAGCAAAAAAATAAACACATGAAGTATCACCTGATGTTAACCTCTCTATTTCCTCTTACTGGTGCTATCACACCTCTATTTGCTCTATTTTGCTCCTTTTATCTATAGGAGTGAGGAATTCTATCTGATAATGTGGTTGCAATTTCAATTGGGACAAGTTTTAAATCTATGTATTATGTGTTCGATTCTGGAACCACATTTTAAGAGTCTTCTTTTAATTCTTTTCTAAATTATTTGATAATTCAAGTTTTATTTTGTGGGAAAATATTTCTATCCATTTTTTGATGTTCATTGTGCATTGTTTTTCTCATTTTTCTTGTCAATTGAAAATTATCTTATTATCAACAAATCATGTTGCAAACTCTAGAATTCAACTTTTAATTTTTCGGTTCCTTGTTGTGTCTCCTATTTATCCTTGTTTGCTGGACTTAATACAAACTTCTTGTACTCTCGAGACATACGATGTTTTTGGAGGACTATAGATTTAGTTGTAAATTTGATTTCTAACTCTAAATTTCTTATGTATTGCTTTCTGGTATTTGGCTTTAGTATTTATCAATGAAAATATAGATAAAAGCCATGGACTTGATCATTGAAGAAAAACAAACATACTACCAGATTCTCTTTATACATATTATAAGGAATGATAACATAATAATGTGGAGTGTGTACTAGTGGTGTTTATTTGAATGTGCTACAATTTGTATCTTCAACTTGAAGTGATCTGTGTCTAAAGGCTACAAGAAACATTAGTTGCAATTGTTTGATACAACCATTCATAAAGACCATTCATCTAGAGAATCGACATGGTTCAACCCACGTGATGCCTCTCCTCTACTTTCAAGTGCCTTTTCTTTCCATAATTGACTTTGGGAAGCAATAAAAATCACAATGATCTAAGATAAATGACTGTTGTTAAAAGTTACTTGGCAAGTTGCAATACGATATGCATATGAATGATAATTTTACCATGTCTTCGGAAAGACACTACGTATTACACAATATTAATAAACTTAATCAATAAAGTTCATATTGCATGACCATTACACGATGCATAGAGATTCACTCATTAAGTAACAATGTTACAAACATAAGTCAAAATTCAATGCCTTTTTCTTATGGGTAAATTGGAGAATGCCTCCAATTGGAGGAGTCTACTTGCATTTATGGTCAGCCATCAACCTATGTCACCAATGCAGGGTGGAACCACACCAGAAAGTAATCACAACTTCTTAAGGAGCATTGTCAAGCTTAGAGAACGCTTTTTCTTAGAGATTGCAACCTAGGGCATACATTTTTCTCAAATTTTCCTGTAACTTGCACTTGCCCTTATCTTGTGAGCTCGTCTAAAGGTGGCTGCATCTACAGGAGTGAAGGAGCTAGCCTAAAATGGCTTGAACCTAGATTATCCTCATGAGAACTGTTCTGCCTTGCTACTAGACCATGGACCATTTAAAAAGCATAAGAATACTATTAAACCATGTGATATATGAATTAGTAAATAGTTTATGATCTATGAAAACAAGGTACCAAAAGAAGTTGAGCCAAAATATTATAAAAAATTCTACCATTCCAACACTTCCCCTAATATATTTAGCTCAAAGGTGACCGATTCTAAACTTTGTTGCCAAATCAATGGTTTTATCATTTGTGCTTTTTAAACACATGTTTGATCAAATAATAGTCAAAGTAAGAACTTTCTTAATTTTTAATAGAACATTTTTAGTTTTTGAAGAACTCTGGCTTTTGAGTTCAACCAGGTGGTTACTTTTTTCCAACTGGACCTCTTTTGCTTAACATTTTATTAACTCAAACCATTACTAGAACGAAAAGCTCCATTAAAACTATTAACACAAAATAAACTTTGATTCATTTTAACATCTTAGAACAACTTTTATCAAAATTATTATATCTAAGATTCTAACCATGATACCTTAAAAAATATTTTTAAGTTTTTTCAAAAAATGTTTTGTTTCAACAATAATTGACTTTAGAAGTTTAAAGACTATCAAGAATAACAAAACGCTTTTTCATCAGGGGACCTCTATAGTGTTGCCTATGAACAAAGGTCACTTTTATCTTATGAGATTTTTGGTTTTCAAAATTTTAAAGTTTTTTATTTATTAACTTTAATTCTTAAGTAAATTCTTAATGATCTGTAGAAGATATAATTTTGGTTTCATCTATTTTTTAAATTTATATTTAAACTATAATATAATAATATTAATATATAATATAATAACATTTATAATTATTATTTACAATTATATAATATGATTATTTATTCTCAATGGAAGATAAATGTTTGAAAAAAAAAAGATTTCATAACATTGATCTAATAAACACTTATTTATCTTTATGTCTAGAATCATAAAACATTATTATTACTTTCAATATAGTTACTAATTGAAAATCATCTATCTTGTTCAAAAAGTGTCTAGGCTATGCTACAAATATATAATTGCATTATGAAGTAGCTCATCTTAACCAAAATAGTTACTTTTAGACATTTAATAAATGCATAATCCCTAACTCCTAAAACATCTATGTCTACCCAACTAAAATTGAATCTCACCATCATTCAGGGTAAGTGCACCACGATGGTTCCCAAAAAGGGAGCTTAAGTGGCCACTTTTCTTTTTCTTTTTTTCTAAAATAAGGAAATACTGACCTTAGACGTGAAATTGAGGATAGTTACACTCAAAATTTTGAGATGGAACAAAAAGAAGGATCAAAGTGCTCTGAGTCTACTTTCTAAACTACTAACTTATTTTGAAAATGTTTGAGATTAAGGGGTTCAAACGAGGGACGTACACAAATTGATGTTGTTTTTGTCAGAAAAACATAACATACAACTCTTGTACGACCCTAGTACGGTGAATTTTTTTTAGTATTTTTAAAATCGTTATTGTCAGAAGTTAGCTAACAGTATGTAGTTGATGCATGATTTTTCTGATAATTTTTTAATGAATATATTTTTTTTTACTAATTTTTGAAGTGGACACTTCCTGAAAAATATAATTTTGGCTATGCTACCCCTACAAATTTTGGAAACTAATTGATTTTAAAAAAAAATAAAAATTGAAGAATGGAGTCTAGTTTCTAAAAATGTAATTTATTTGAAATTTCGATGAACGGTTAATTTATAATGAAAAAAACACTAAACACTATTTTTTTCCAAAAAAGAGACATACAAACAAAAGAAATTATGGATGAAAGGCTTAACATTGTCAGGAAGTGAACAAAATTACATCGTTGGATAGCTAAGAGAGAACCTAACATTACCCAGATGTTTGATTTGTTTGATATTGAACCACGTACAATCCTGACGGTGAGCACGAACCCGATTATGTGAAATATTGTAGAATTTGCAAAAACACGTCTCTAGTTATTGGGAATTCCCCCCAAGCCTTTGGGTTGGTATTCCAAGGCAAATACCAATCCCAAGGCTTGGGGATTCCCAAAGCAAGATATAACATGTGTGCATTATAACACGCTCACATTATATCTCAATATTGACATGGTTTTTTTCGTTTGTGGGGAGCATGTCTAGCAAGACATAACACGAACGCGGTATAACACGCTCACGTTATGTCTTTCTTTATGTTAAATGCTACTCTATTGAATGTATGTTTGTATGCACATGTATGCTTGTATGTCATGTATGTATGCATGTATGCATGTATATTGTATGTATGCTATTTGAATGTAAGATTGTATCTACGCATGTACATGTATGCTTGTATGTATGTAGGATTATATGTACATATGTATTATGCTTGTCTGTATGTATTTATGTATGTCTTTAGAGGGAGGGAGAATTTTAAGAGAGAGAGATCTAGAGTTGTCTAGGTAGGGTGGGAGAGGGAGATGGAGGGGGAGAGGGAGGCGGAGAGGGAGAGGGGGAGAGAGAGAGAGTCTGGAGAGAGGAAGAGGGGGTGGAAGTGAGAGTTTAAGAGAGAGGGAGTGGGAGAGAAGGGGTTGGAGTGAGAGGGACTTAGCTAGGTAGGGTGGGAGAGATAAAGGGAGTGAGAGAGAGAGGGGGGTGGCAGAGAGAGAGAGAGAGAGGGGCAAAGAGAGAGAGAATAGAGAGTTATGTAGGTAGGGTGCCAAGGGAGAGACTTGAGATAGGTAGTGAGAGGGTGCGAGAGGGAGGGAGTGGGAGAGAGAGGGAGTGTGAGTGAGAGACCTAGAGAGGGAGAGGATGTGGGAGGGAGTGACCTGATAGAGGAGAGAAAGGGAGGGTGGAGTGAGAGGGAAGTCTGGGCTGATGTAAGAAGTTGGGTACACAAAAAACTCAAAAAATGGAAGGGTTTTTGTTATTTTTCAGAATTTGTCACACTTGAACTGAAAATTTGAGGCACTTACACAATGAATCTTAAAAAAAGTCAGTAATATGAGGGTGATCCACAATAGTGGTTTACAATTTTTGGCCAAACTGGACACTTAAATTATTTTTTTGACCTAAATCTTCACATTCGGGCACCTATAGCGGCTAAACCATGAGGAATTTGAAGATGATGCAAACTAGAGTCTCATCATATTTTGTCCGTAGATTTTAAAAATATTTTTTTCAAAAATTTTGGAATCAAATTGCACTTCTTTTTCCATCTCCCATGAAAACTGATTTTTGAAAACAACATTTTTAAAAAGTGATGCACACCGTATAAAGCATAACTTTTTTCCATGAAGGATAAAATTCTAATTCTTTCAATTTAGATTCACTCTCGATATCTAGTGCTTCCACTTGGTTAGATGTTTTTTATTGAATATTTTTCTTTAATCAAGTTTCAAAGTCAAACCAATTACAATTCAGACATAGCGAATGTATAAAGTGTAACTTTTTTTGTATATATCGAAATTTTTTTTTTTGGTTGGATCAAGGACTTCAATATTGGTGCACTCATATTTTCAATTTTTTTTGATAATCCGCTATTTTTCCACATGTGCGAACAAAGACCTTCATTTTGATGAAAACCTATGTTTAATAAAACTAAAAAAAACAAATACATAATAAAACCAAAACATATTAAAATAATATTCGTTGGATAGCTCGTTCCGAGGAATACCTGATTCTAGTTGGGTTTGTGAAGATTCCTCCATTTTCATCCTCAACCCGAGCTCTGAAGTGCCAAAAATTAGGTTTTTTTTGTGTCTCGGGGGGTTTGACCGAACCCATTCAAAGGGGTTCGTTCGAACCCCTTTACATGCTTTTTTTTTTTTTTGGTGGGCATAGTTTGAAGGGGTTCGGTCGAACCTTTGTTCAGTAGAACCCCTTATGGGTTTGGTTGAACCAACAGGTTCGTACGAACCCCCAAAAATAATGTTTTTGCCTTCGGGTCATTTCTTGTGAGTTTTCCTTCCTCACTTGAATTGTAAACCACTATTGTGGCTTCACCCATGAAATTTAGCATTTTGAATATAGTTTCAAAATAAGTAAATTATTCAAATACCCAGATTATAGAAATTAAATTTTGATAGGGATCTATAAAAACCACTTTTAAAAAGTCCCTATTTTTTTACCATACCAAGCACATGTACAGACACCACTTTTTGATCCAAATAAAAGTATTTTTCTAATTCCTTTTGGGCAAAAATAGCTAACATGAAGATTGATGTGGAATTTTTTTTATAATTTTTTGTTGAATATATTTTTTTTATTGAATTTTTATTGGCCTTAATTGCTATTTTTAAAAATCAACGTGTACGGAAAACATAATTGGACCTAAACTAAACATTTTTTGAATCTTTTTCTTTTTCATTATGCAGAGAATTTTCTGAAGTTTGATGCCATATTTTTTTTTTACAAGAAACTTAACCCAAAAAAAGTTATTAAAAAATTAAAAAAGCTTGATATTTCAAGTTTAAGGACTAGTTTGCTTAGAAATTAATTAAAAAATAGCAAACATATAATCCAATCTTAATAAAAAATATATATTTGGAAAGTAGACATCATGTTCTCTAATGGCTTTTAAATTTATAGATTAATTCAGAAAAAAAGTCCATCAGCCATATTGCCAAAGTTGGACATTCTTCTTCACTCTGCCTTAGTTTTTTAGTTGCAAGTCAAAGACTAAGGCTTGGATTGCCAAGCCTTTCCCAAGCCTAAAACCAAGGCTGCATGTGGGTTGGGAATTCAATTTTAAATAACACGTACACATTATTTAAATAAAATGCGTACATGTTTCATAACGCGTATGTGTTTCATAACGCATACGCAGCTATCTATTTACCTGTTGGGTAAAGGTAACGTGTATGCATTATGTAACACGTATGCATTCCTAGAACAAAATGTGTATGTGTTTCATAACGTGTACGTGTTTCTGATATAGCCGTTTTTTCCTAATTTGGTAAATACTGATAAAACACGTTTTTTCTGCAACATTCCTTTTTCTGCAGTACAGACCGAAAACACCATTTTCTACATTTTCTATTGCAAATTTGTCTTGTGCAAGGCATATTATATTCAAATTGTTGGAAGAGACAAAGTGCAGGTTGAATTTTCTGAAGTGGAATCAAGTACAAGAGCTTTTTACAAGAAGATTTGGAAAAAGAGAATTTTTTGGATGCATTCATGATGTTTTTGTACTTCAAAGTTTAAAGAAAAAAGGATCTTCATACTACATAGTTTTATTTGAATATTTGAAGGAGATAGCAATTTGAAAATAGGTTGTATTTGAATCATTTTTTTTTGTCATCAAAGAGGGTTTGGTAACCATGGGTGATAAGAAAAGAAAAAGAAAAATATGTAGAAAGTCAATGACACCCGAAGAAATTCAAGCAAATAGAGATATGGAGGCAAAAAGACAAAGGGATAGAAGAGAAAGGATTCGTCAAATGAAAAATTTGCAAGCATCTAGTTCCAAAAATATTGAAGAGGAAGCCATGAATGATGAAATGAATGTAGATGATGCAAATGTGGAGATGGTGAATATGGAAGAAAATACAATAATGGAGACAAACCCAACTATGCCTTCAACTTCAACTTTGAATGATATGGAAATAGTACCTATGCAAACAACTTCGGGTATGTCTTCAAATCCACCTCCCAATGATATGGAAAATGCACCTATTCATACAATCTATCTAGGTATGTGTTCAAACCCAAGTTTTGATAATATTGATATTGCTTGTTTAGATGAAATACACCATTGATGATATCAATAATTCTAGGGTTGAAACAATGCAAAAATAAAAAAATGATGAAATTATATCTTATGAGAATGCAAATGAGAATGAAATCCCTCATACTGATGAAAATGTGAATGAAATCCCTTTTACATTTGAAAATGAAAATGAAACCCCTTGTATGAATGAAAATGAAACCCCTTGTATGGATGAACCTGAAAATGTTTTTTTTACAATTGAAAGAGATGTGCTAGATAAACTTTGTGGTAAAGTTTCTTGGAGACAAATTAGAACTTATGGAAATAGAATATATATAAAAAAAATTATAGAAATAAATTAGGATTCCAATGTCAACTCATGGTGCAATTAGTGATAATGTCGAAAATGAGAATAGTGATGAAAAAATTAGGTGATTTTGTAAAACCGAAAAAGAAAGATGATTCAGTAGAACAAGTCATATCTAGTGTTGCTAATGCTATTGATTTTATAGGTAAGAAAAGTTGATCAAAAGATAAGAATGTGGCTTGTCATGCAATAACAACTGCTCTAGTTGATAAAGAAGCTTCAAATAAAAGAATGTTAAGTAAGATTAGTAAATGTATAAAATTAAATCCCAAAACTTTGATAAGAGCTGCTAAAAGAAGAGAAAGTATTGAAAAGGATCCAATTAATCAATGTTGGAGTTTTAGTGGTAGACTCCCAAGATTAGACATGAAATTAACTAATGAAATTAAAACTTTTTTCAAAAAAAATTGGCATGATAATACAAGAGTATCACCTAACATTAGAGATGTCTTAAAATTAAGGGTGGGTTCCAATATTCATGAACCTCATCCGAAGCATCTCTTAGATATGACTCAAACTAAATTATATAAAAGAAAATTAGATGCTTCAATCTTACCATTGAATATTAATATAATTCAAAGATCATTCGAAAAGTGTAAACCTTGGTATGTTAGAATTAATAAGCAACGAATCTCTTGTTGTTGTAAGACCCATGTACAATTTTGTTATTATTATGATAGTTTTTGATATATACATTGCACTTTGCATGCTAACCAAATTATGCAAGACATTTGTGGTATTAATAAGCCAGGTCTAAAAGAATCAAAGATTTTACTGTAGGTTTGTTTTGTGAACCCTATAATGGAAACTTATTTTATTTAAAATCATGTATTTATGGAGAATGCGATAGATGTGGTAAATTTTCATTATTAGGAGAATGTATGCATGAAAGTAGTTTAGATGAATTTGGAAAACAATTAGTGGATGTAAGAAAAATTAAAAATGTTGAGTATTCTTTAAAAGATGGAAAAACTGGAAAACGTTGTGAGCTAATTGTGGAAAAATTTAGTGTGCATGCATTTATTAATGAATTTAAAGATAAGATTGAACCTAAATATGTTCAACACTCTCAATATGCTCATTGGATTGATAATCAATTTCATTTATGTAAAAACACATTCCCAATTGGAACTATATTGTTAGTTGTTGATTTTGTTGAAAATTATACTCTTGCTCCACAAGAAGAAATTCAATCACAGTATTATAATTCAGTGCAAGTAGCTATATTTGTTCACATTGTTTATAGACATGCAGATGATAGTACAGAAGATAATAGAAATTTTTTGAGAGAGTACCATTTTTATGTAAGTGATAATCAATTACATTCATCTGAGTTTGTTCAATATTGTTTTGATAAATTTTATAAAAATTTAAAAGAGAGAGGAATTCAAATGCTAGAACATCTCATATGGCCAGATAATTGCACGGGTCAATTAAAAAATGCTAGAATGTTTTATTGGTTATGTCGACTTCATAAAGAAAATAATATCCAACACATGTGGAATTTTTTTGAAGCTAGTCATGGTAAGGGAGAACACGATGGAGCAAGTGCATGTGCAAAAAGAGCTCTTGCTAGAGAGCAACTAAAATTTGAGGATGTTGCAAAATTTAGAGATGCACATACAATTGTAGATTGGTGCAATACCAAATTATCTACAACAACAAGTGAGAGCTCAATAATTTGACACTTCTTTTGGTTAGTAAAAGAAAATGATATTTTTTCTCGATAAGATTATGAAACAATTAATTGATCTACAAAATGGCATTTGTTTAAGAGTTCGAATTCAAACACATGGACAATATGGACAAGGGAGTTGGCATGCTTTTGTCAATTTTGTATTGCAGGTGATTGGGAGGCATGTGAAAATATGGAATGGGTTGAACAATGGCAACAAAGAGCCTTAACGCCTACATCGACACATGTTCAACATGGAACAACAAAGGAAGATAATCAAGTGTTCACATCAGATGATTATGATTGTGTTTCGAATCTTGTAAAAGAAGGTACGTTATTTATTGAGTTGAATTTTATATGTATGCATGTTTAATATATGTGAATTAAATATAAGTCACTCTTTATTGAATTTTTTATTTATTTTTGCAGGACATGTGTATGTTGTTGTTGCACCTAAGGGGAATGAAGAGGAGACAGAGTACTGGTTGGCTAGATGTGTTGAGAGAAAACATAAGTTGGTACATCCTAGAGTGGATGATGACAACTTTGAGTATCCAACTGGTTCAGTGGTTGTTGTTGGCACCTGGCTTTGAAAATATCTAATGAGAAAGAATAGCTTGCCTACATTTGAAGATTATGAAAGACATAAGAAGATTATACATTATTCACATTTGATTTTGGCAACCAATATAAAACTAGTTAGATATCAAGGGAGGCTTGATAATAAAGTTTTATAGACACTTTCAATGGATGATCATGAGACAATCATAGATGCATTACAAAAAAGAGAGGATGCAGATGGTACAATAGAGTAAATAAATATTGGTAAGTATATAGTTGTATATATATTTAATTGATATATATTTGTCTTTAATAGTCATTTCCTAATTAAAGTTTTATATCATTTTTTGTTTCAGGTCTCCCAAAATTAGATGCTTTACAAAAAATAGAGGAGATACATATATTACAATGGAATTTGAATCTAGAGACAGATAACTATATATATTTCTACCCTTAATCCATATCCTTGTATATCTACCCTTAATCCATCCACTTGCATCCCCTTAAGTCACTCTCTCAACACCCCTTAAGCGATCCTCTTAGGACCCCTTAATCCATATCCTCGTATATCTACCCTTAATCCATCCACCTGCATCCCCTTAAGTCACTCTCTCAACACCCCTTAAGCTATCCTCTTAGGACCCCTTAATCCATATCCTCGTATGTCTACCCTTAATCCATCCACTTGCATCCCCTTAAGTCACTCTCTCAACACCCCTTAAATTATCCTCTTAGGACCCCTTAATCGATATCCTCGTATGTCTACCCTTAATCCATCCACTTGCATCCCCTTAAGTCACTCTCTCAACACCTCTTAAGCTATCCTCTTAGGACCCCTTAATCCATATCCTCATATGTCTACCCTTAATCCATCCACTTGCATCCCCTTAAGTCACTCTCTCAACACCCCTTAAGATATCCTCTTAGGACCCTTAATCCATATCCTCATATATCTACCCTTAATCCATCCACTTGCATCCCCTTAAGTCTCTCTAGGGTTCATGAGATGCTTAGAATAACAAATCTATATGGGTTAATGGTTTAAGGTTCATCTCCCCGTCTCTAGGTCATATGGTTTAGGGTTTATGGTTTCTAGGGTTCATGAGATGCTTAGAATAACAAATCTATATGGGTTTAAGGGTTTAGGGTTCATGATATGCTTAGAATAACAAATCTATATGGGTTAATGGTTTAGGGTTCATCTCCTAGTCTCTAGGTCATATGCTTTAGGGTTTAGGGTTTCTAGGGTTCATGAGATGCTTAGAATAACAAATCTATATGGGTTTTAAGGGTTTAGGGTTCATCTCCTAGGATTTAGGTCATATGGTTTAGGGTTTAGGGTTTAAATTCATTCTCTCAACTCTCCTTAATCCACAATCTTGCATCCCTTACATCACTCTCATAATTCCCCTTAAGCCATCCTCTTAGGGCCTGTTAAGCCATATTGTAAGGTTCATGGCATGCATCCCCTTAATCCACTATCTTACATCCCTTTAAGTAATTCTATAAACTCCCCTTAATCCACCCTCTTACATCCCTTCAAGTCATTCTATCAACTCCCCTTAATCCACCCTCTTGCATCCCTTCAAGTCATTCTATTAACTCCCCTTAATCTAGCCTCTGGCATCCCCTTAATCCACTCTCTTACATCCCTTTAAGTCATTCTATCAACTCCCCTTAATCCACCCTCTTGTCATTCTATCAACTCCCTTGTCCACCCTCTTGCATCCCTTAATCCACTCTCTTACATCCCTTTGAGTCATTTTATCAACTCCCTTAATCCACCCTCTTTGTCCCTTCATTCTACTTCGGCTCCTTAATCCACCTCTTGCATCCACGCCAATCCGCTCTCTTACATCCCTTTAAGTAATTCTATCAACTCCCCTTAATCCACCCTCTTGCATCCCCTTAATCCACTCTCTTACATCCCTTTAAGTCATTCTATCAACTCCCCTTAATCCACCCTCTTGCATCCCCTTAATCCATCCTTTTAAAGGACCCGTTAAGCCCCTAGGGTTCATGACATACATCCTCTTAACTCCACTTAAGGTATTCTCTTAAGACCCCCCTTAAGCTATATATCCTCTTAGGTCCCCTTAATCCATCCTATGGAAAATATCAATTGAATTTGAATGGAATTTACTATATATTATTCTTTTCTTGCATGAATTTTTTACTTAAATCACTCATAAAAAATATAGTTAGTTTACTTACATTAATTATTTTTGCAGGTTCTCATCAAGTCGGTCTACCATGTGATTGTCACTAAAAAAATTATTTTATCAAGAGACAGTGTAAATATCAATTTTTGGTCTTCACGTAAAAGTTGATAAGCTTTAATTGTATCTACATGCACATATGTGTTTCATCATGTTATATAGTTGTATTGAACATCAATATACATTATATATGTTTGTTCGATGTATGAACTTCAATGAGCTTATTAGTCACTTTTTAAATATCTTGTTCCAATTTTATAGATTATACATTTCATGTCTTGTATTTACCACATTGTATATAATTGTTCAATTGTATAGATTATAAATTTTATACATACAAGGAGATAGACTTTTGTTTATTGATTCAAATATTTGCTAGAATTGGAAAATAGTTAAAATTACCTGCCCTTAATTTATTATGTACATATTATCTAAACTATTTAAGGAATGTTTTAATTTTTCACCTAACCATGTGATAAATTATATATATGAAATTTAATTCTAGATAAGAATTCATATAGTGCATGTATTACTTGAAAATTAGATAATTTATATCTATACATACATGAGTGCATATAATCATCAAAATGAACATAACATGATCATAATTGACTGCATATATAATCATCATGTATTAAAGTCAACTGATATAAATAAACAAAAATATGATAATAACATGTTCAAAATAAAACTAGAGATAGATAGTCCATAAAATTTATATGTCAAGATGTATGTGTCAAGTCCAACACATATATTTAAATAAAACTCTAGAGATCTATAGTCCATAAAATTTAAAACCATCTAACTATAAGGCTGATCGGTCATATCAAGTCTCCTCTTTGTTCCATGTCGACTAGATGTACCTGCATCATGCTGGAAAAGAGTACAAGAAACTTGAAATTAAATTTAAAGTTATTTAGAAATTTTGATATAATTAAACATATTTAAACTTG
>VDFB02064626.1:188500-219181 GCA_007258455.2 Sequoia sempervirens
TACACATACAAATTTCAAAATTTAAGAACTATATGTAATTTTAATACATGTGTACATACTAACAATAAACTTGAAACATTCACAAAAAGATCATTTTATGTCTAATGCATATATATATATATATATATATATATATATATATATATTACAATTTTCCAACAGGAGAAATCATGATCTAGTAGGTAGTCATAAAATATATGGCCATTATAAATTCATCATTATAAGTTCATAAATTCCACCAAATTCATAAATTCATGTCACTCAAAAAATATCCATCTAGAACCAAAATCATAAATTGCTACACTAAAAATATCCATCTAGAACCAAAATCATAAATTACCGCCACTAAAATATCCATCCAACCAAATTTATAAATTCATCACACAAAATATCCATCGTTCACCAAATTCATAAATTCATAACTATTTAAGATCATTGTCTTAATTTAGAAACTATTGTGGCTCTCTACTGCATCTATTCATTTATTTGTGTTTTCCTTTTCAGAATCGGAAGTTCTTCTCTCCTCTAGCCATTGTCGATGCTCATCTAAGATCCCATCCATAGCCCTGACAACATCAACAATGGTTTGCATCCTAGATGCAATCATCCTCACAGGTGGTGCGACACATTCTTCATTTTGAATAATGTTGATTTGATCTTGGATGGTTCTAACATTGGAATTGATTCGTGCTTGCAAATGAGCACCATCGATTTCAGGTGGTGGAGGTGGGGGGTTATGAGGTGGAGTGGGTGGAGGTGGAGGTGAAGGTGGTGGAGATGGATGGCACGGAGGTGGATTGCAAATATTATTGAATCGATCCATGTGATCTCTAAGATATGAGTGAACCTGCATTAGATTTTTAATTTCAAAATGTAAGATACATGTTTAGGAAATACCCTTAAACCATTCAATATAAATCACCTAATTGAATACAAATGATAAAATATGTAAACCTCATTTATGTCTAAGGCATGTTACTTGAATGAAAATACAATTAACTATTAATATAGGACAATTTATGAATGATATAGGGTTTATGGTTTAGAGTTTAGGATTTAGGTTTTAGGGTAATAGGATGGCTTAAGGGGATCTATGTAGTAAGTTCCTAGTACAAAAATACATGGCTTTTAAGTGAATAAAATTTGGTGAAGATGCCCAAGGTGCAACCAAATTTCATTAAGGTCCGAGGCAAGTTCACCAAATTTTATTCACTTGAGCCATGTCATTTTGTCCTAGGAACTTACTAGACATAGATCCCCTTAAGCCATCCTATCACCCTAAACCATAAATCGATCAACCTAGATCATGATTTATCCTCATCTCATATTATAATCTTGCACAATCTTATTATTGTTAAATTTGGTTGCCTTGGGCAACTTCACCAAATTTTGAGAACTTATTTGATCCCCTTAAGAAATGTCATATTAGGATCCCTTAAGACATCGACAGTTTAGGTGATAGGATGGGTTAAGGGATCTATGTCTAGTGAGGTCCTAGGACAAAATGACGGGCTCAAGTGAATGTAATTTGGTGAAGTTGCCCAAGGCAACCAAATTTCATTAAGAGCCTAAGAAAAAATGATGGCTTTAGGGTTTAGGTTTAGGGTTTAGGGTAATAGGATAGCTTAAGGGGATCTGTGTAGTAATATCCTATGACAAAATTATATGGCTTAAGGGAATAAAATTTGGTGGAGTTTCCTAAGGCAACCAAATTTCATTTTAAGGTCCTAGGACAAAATGAGTGCTTTAGTGTTTAGGGTTTAGATTTTAGAGTTCAGGGTTTAGGGTTTACGAAACTTAGGGTGAAGTTTTGGTGTCCCTTGGAATATAATGAGCTTGCAAGTTAGTGAAGAAAATCTTCTTGTGGAACAGTTGATTGAGATAGCTCTTGTTTCAACTGACCAACCTAGAGCATGAAATCTCATTCATATTATAATCTTGCACGATCTTATTATTGTTAAATTTGGTTGCCTTGGGCAACTTCACCAAATTTTGAGAACTTCTTTGATCCCCTTAAGAAATGTCATATTAGGACCCCTTAAGACATCGATTTACAATTTAGGGTGATAGGATGGCTTAAGGTGATCTATGTTTAGTGAGGTCCTAGGACAAAATGACATGGCTCAAGTGAATAAAATTTGGTGACATTGCCCAAGGCAGCCAAATTTCATTAAGGGCCTAGGAAAAAATGATGTCTTTAGGGTTTAGGGCTTAGGGTTTAGATTTTAGGGTTTAGGGTAATAGGATAGCTTAAGGGGATCTTTGTAGTAAGGTCCTACGACAAAATGACATGGCTTAAGGGAATAAAATTTGGTGGAGTTTCCTAAGGCAAACAAATTTCATTTTAAGGTCCTAGGACAAAATGAATGCTTTAGTGTTAAGGGTTTCGATTTTAGAGTTCAGGGTTTAGGGTTTAGTGAACTTAGGGTGAAGTTTGGGTAGCCCTTGGAATAATGGACTTGCAAGTTAGTGCCTAGTTTATGAATATTTTTTATTTTATGAATAGATTGACTATTTCAGTAATAGAAACACATAATTATGTATTATTAAGATTGAGTTTGATGTATATTTTAACTGGATATTTTTTTAATTGAATATAAGATTATTTTATTTAACATTTTTTTCATTAATATTTCCCACTTAAATGAATTTTATGATATAAAATGTATAATATAAAATTAGTTCATGTTGAATCAAGTATTTTATTTTTGATTGTTTAGAATTGAAAGAACCTAAAAGAAAGAAAAGAAAAATATTTAGATTCTTTTAGTGTTTAGGTAACTAGTGCAAAAATTGAGATTTTAGACTAAACTAGAAGCCTAATTAACAAGTAATTGACTAGAATGAGGATTAAAATTGTCAAAAGACAACAGACAACACATGCAAACAAGAAATGGAAACAAGGCATGACTAAGAGAGATCAAAACATAAAATAGAAATGAATGTTGAATACTATATAATTAAGTGAATTGGAAATCGATTGTACACTTGGATTTACAAATTTGCTAACTAAATTTGCAAACAAACATTGATAAAATTTATGAATTGTAACTATTCTTTAACATATTGTTTTCTAATATAATTATAATTTAACATTGAAACTAAAGTTTAACATATCATTTTCTCCATACAATGCAAATGAAATTTAAAACATTTAAGCAATGCAAATGAATTTTCTTGAGCTTGAAATAGGGTTTTCAAAATCAAAATGATTGTTCGATTTCCATTTAGGGTTTTAGCAATTTTTTTGTTTCAATTCAATTTAGGGTTTCAATTTCTAAACAATTAGGATTTTTAATGCAATTTTTTCGTTTCATTTCAAACTAGAGTTTTCAAATTCATTTTTTTTGTTTGATTTGAATTCAGGATTTCAAAAAGCTTGATTAGGGTTTCTAAATGCAATTTTTTATTTCATTTCAATTTCTAGGGTCTTGGAATGCAATTATTATTTTTTGTTTAATTAGGGTTTTCAAATACAATTTCTTTTGGTTTAATCAAACAATTTAGGTTTCAAAAGCTAAATTTTGTTTCTAAAATACAATTCAAGGTTCATTTTTTCGTTTCTATTCAATATCTTCAGGTTTCATTGCATTTTTTCATCTATTTCTACAATTCCTCATTTCTACTATAATAGGAAATAAAAATGCTTAAAACATCAAATAAATTTAAAAAAAAACATGCTAAAATCAATTCTTCTATTGACAATTTCAATAAAAAATGAAAAAATGCAAAAAAATGGGGGTGGACGGGTACCTGGAGGTCGTTTCTAGTGGTCGTTGTCACTCACAACTCGGGATCCCGTGCACTACTAAAATGAAGGTTTGTTCATTTTAAAAAAATAAATACCATTACAAAACGGGATCCCGATTTTTATAAATCAGGATCCTGTTTCGTAGTAATTGGGATCCCGTTCTGTGTTCGTCGGTTCAGGACCCTTTAACAAACGAGATCCTAATTTTTAAAAAGCGGGATCCCGTTTGACATTTAGGCTCAAGATCTCGAAGCTAAACAAGATCCCGATTTTAAAAATTGGAATCTCATTTATAAAAATTGGGATCCCGTTTTTGCAATGCTGATTTTGTTTTTTTAGCTAAGGCAAAAACTTCCACGTTTCGTGGACTCAACTTTGTGCACTTACCCAATTAGGTGTCTTCAATTGAATTAATGATGGATTTTAGCTAAAGATCCTTCATTAGAAGGTGTGGCATTCAATCATTTAGGCCTTTCATTAGAAGATCACCTTATTAAATAGACTATAAAATATTTCAGTGTTAACAAAAAAGGCCTTTGGTCAAATGTCCTTAACTTCAATCAAAGGTTAGTCGCACATGGAATGGATAGGGCCTTTGAATGAGGGTCCTTATAATGAACAAAAACCTTCATTCATAGGTGTTATAACTTTTCACCTTGCAAAACTCTTTTTTCATCCCACTAGTAATACATGGATTTATGTTTCCATAGAGTTGTATATCTAATCAAAGAGGTATAGTAATAATGTAAAAGGAAAATAAACTTTCCATGATCTTAATCAAGTTTGATCTTATATGATGTATACACTTAAACATAAATTAACCTTGATTAATAAATGATAACTATGTGATTGATAATTGAACAATTAATGTTAAACTATAAAATTAAATGTGATAGATAGATATACTTAGCTCAAGGAATGAAAATGGATAATTTTGATGCAATTTTATAATTTAAATATCTTGGAACTAGAAATAGGTCCCCTCTATCTATATTTCACCTTAAGTTTTGTATACTTGATTTGTGTCTTTTTCTAGATTAAGCCTATAGATTTGAGATAATTATATGGTTTTGGATCTAATCTTCTAACTTGTGTGTGTTTGATTTGTAGTTCGCCAAACTCATTGATATCTACTTTACTAAAATAATGGTCGTGATATTTAAATTTTTGAATTATTGCATTCCAAGGCCAATAATACAAGGTCTAAGTGTTACCCATTGCCATGGGTGCCTAAAAGTTTGAATTATGTGTCTATGGTTGTGTATATAAAAACATAATAGATTTTAACACTTTAAAATCATCAAAAGGGGTTGCATATGTGTTGAAAGAGCATAGAAGTTTTTCTCATTTTTAGAAATCAACCATAGGCCATCATTTTCTAACATCAAGAATTAACAACCATTGACAAACACAAAGATCAACAAATTGACATACATTATCAATGCATGCCCCAAAGACATCAAACAACATAATCATTGATAAATTTGCATCAAGCTTCAACAAGAAGAATTAGTGATTAGCTCAACAAAATCCATTGTCACACTTTGTCTCTTTTACGACTATTAACTTAGACTCAAGGCTTAACTAAAGTGTTTAAGGATGTTCTAAACTTCAATCCTTGCATTGTAGGTCTACCGCCAAGTTTTCCTTACTTTCAAATAATATGCATTAGGCTAATAGATTATATAAGTATTGAAGGTGTCAAATGTGTAATTATACTTAGGATAGAATTGTGCTACCTATATAGAATCATAGGCATGATCGCATCCTAAACGATCGACTTCTTAGATTTCAATCATCTCAAGCACTTGATTTCAAAGATAGTAACAAATTGTTGTGTCTATCTCTGTGTCATAGTGTCACATCTATGGAAGTTCACATTATGTCAAAATTGGAGATAAGCACCTAATTCCATCTCATATTTTGTTAATTAATCATAGTCAACTTCTTTATATATTTAGAGTTTTTAATTAAAGAATTTGTTAGTCATGAGCAAATTTGTAGGATGTATTTTACTATTTATATTAATGTTAAAGCAATATAAAATAGTAGCAACATAAATTTTGTAAATAATTAGAGATTATATTATATTATGTTAGTTGAAAAGGAAAATGATTTCTTAAAAGGATAATCTAAAATAATTAAATAAATGTAGGTAAGTAAACACAATTTATTATTAAGATCAACATATATAAAATAAGACAAATTGAAATTTATGACTATATATATATATATATATATAACAAAGTCAACAATGACTATGAAAAATTATACAATTTTTTCCTCTCTAATAACAAATTATATAATAACTAAACAATATATATAACAAAGTCAACAATGACTGAAAAATTATAAAAAATTTCCTCTCTAATAAAAAATTATATAATAACTAAACAATATTAATTAATAAGAAAAGAAAAAAAAATCGAACTTAAGCCTCTTTTTTCATTGGATTGTGCAAATATCATGTTGTCTTAGGTTAAAAACAATGGGTATATTTGATCTCAAGCTGTTCCATTCAACATCCGTTTTGATTTTTAAATGTTCCTCACATCAATTTATTTAAAAAAAATCAAAAACAGATTGTGCAGTTGTTAAAACATGTTGTGCAATGCACGGAAACTAATAAGTCCATAAATTTACCAGGTCAAATATGCATTAAAAATATTCTGTGGAAAACAGTACAAATTTTAGCCTCTCGGTCGCAGTTCAAAATTCGCATTTGAAAGGATGTTGAGATCTCGACTTTTGGCCCCATCATCATGAAAGCAATCCTCTGCGACTGGATTTCCGCTGCCGTGAACCTTCACAATTCTGTGTTACAACTAAAATTTGGATCTCTTGCTTGAATCACAGTAGTATAAATAGGCATTCCTAAGTTTGTGTCTGCAAAGGAAGACGAAATAAAAATAATCAGTCTGCTACTACAATGGCATTGGAAGCCTATTCCTCCTGGAATTTCAATGAACTAGACAATTTCTACTCTGCTGCAAATCCAATGGATATCTGTTGGGAGCCCTGGTCCAATTGCGCATTTAAAGAAATAAATCCGCTCGGAATGTTGAATGCATTTACATACCCGCTCTCCGAATGCTCTTCATCAGTCGGATTCAATCTTGAGAAGTGCAGTGAAATGCTGATTTCCAAGCCGGAAGCAATTGTAACTCCATTTAATGATAATATATATGTGGAGAACACTCTGTTTTGCCCTAATGAGAGCGATGTTCTTTCGTCTATTACAGAGTCTAATTTTCAGCATGACGAGTGGTTAGTAAATCCGTTGAGTCCCAATTTTATGAGTATTCAAGAAGCACCTGTTCAATGTGAAGCGTCAGAGCCTCAGATTGTTCTTCCTTGTCATGTTGGAGACGAAGCAGGGAAGACAAGAATTATAGTGAAGAATTTGCTGAAAGCATGGGCCGAAGCGCTAGAGAGAGAAGCGTGGGATTTGTCCAAAGTTATTGAGAATCGGCTGCGACGGAGGATGTCTCTGACGGGAAGCCATGAGGAAAGAGTGGCGTACTATTGTCTTGACCATTTCAGGGGCCCCGAGGCGTCTGAAAGCGCAAGCACCAGATTATTCAAGGAGCTCTGTACACAGACCACTCTGACAGCCTTTCAGGCGCTCTGTCAGCTCTACCCTTACGCAAGATTTGCTCACTTCGCAGCAAACCAGGGCATTCTGGAGCGTTTCGCCTCTAATAATGCAAACCGAATGCACATAATTGACTTTGATGTAGCAGAGGGCCTGCAGTGGCCGCCATTAATGGAAGCCCTGGCGGCAGAGAGCCCTAAAACTCTGGAGCTGCTTCGCATTACTGCAGTCATCTGGGACGATGACGTGGCGTCCGGCTCGAAGACGGGTTCGAAACTCGCCGCCTATGCCACTTCTCTTGGAATTCCCTTCTATTATGAGGAAATCAGATTGGAAAATCTCAGACACCATATATTGCAGCAGGAGCAGAGTAATATTTCCATAGTTTTTAACCTAATGCTGAACTTGCCACATATGCGGTGCCAGCGAAGCAAAGCGCAGATTGTGGAGTTCCTGTCGGTTGCACGTGGCACGCGAGAGGCCTTCCTGACGTGCGCTTGTGCTGGCGTGGCAAGCGAATGGAGGGACTACAGTGGCCACCTCAGCGACACGATGGACTACTTCTGTGCCATGCTGGAGTCCCTCGAGGCCGGGCTGCCGGACGAGGGTTTGGCCAGAACTGTGATAGAAAACATTTTCTTGGCGCCCAAGATTGCCACAGCGTTTTCTTCTGCTAGAGCGGAGATGATGGAAAAAGAATTAATGGATGCCAGACTCTGTGAGCTGCCCAGAAAATGTGGATTTAGCGGGCAGGGGGCTGAGATGAGCGAAGAAAGCATGATGCAGGCCAGGGAGGTGTTGTCGTTCCACACAGGATGGCATTATACGCTACAAAAGTTAGACAACCAAATTATTCTCAAATGGCGGGATACACCTCTGGTGTGGGCTTCCACTTGGAGATAATATCCCTTTTTACCCCTGCGGTGTTTCATACTCATTGTAAGTACAACAAAAGTTTACAGAATATTTGTAAACAGTCAAAGATCAGCAGAATTGAAGTCCAGCCCGCGCATTTTTCTAAGATTTTTCTTTTCACACAAACATAAAAATATATTTTTTATGGCCTGAAAGTTAACTAAGGCCAACCATTTTTAAAAATAATAAACTTAAATTGTTTAACCTCATGAATTTAAGTGGTTAAATTGTTGGTTTTTTTTTTTTTTTTTAAAGATTCAAATTTAAATTTTTAAACGGACATTTAAGGTGGAATTTTAGGTTGTGATTCTTGGTCTTCTATTGTTTGACTTTTAGTAGTGATTTTTAGCCGATAGGCTATTTATTGCGGGAATTGTCTCACGCCGGATTTCTAATGTCGGATTTGTAACACCAGGAAATAAACTCCGAACAATCTTGTCCTAATCTTTAGCTTTCAAACTCCGATATTTTCAGATCTACTTTTGTTTACAATGAATATATTGAAGCATCAATTCAAAGGAGATAAGTTTTAGTTGTCTCATTTTAAAAACATTTTGCAGTTCTGCGATGGTAGGGTTTCGTAAAATTTTCCCGCAAACTCCGCCCATTTTTTCTCATCGACGTATACCTATGATGGGTTTAATGAGCTTGAAAAGAATAACATGTGGATTGGCGCTGAAAGTTGCACATAGATTTTGATTGAGAGGTGAAGGTTGGCTTGCCCACATTAACTCCCCACCCTCAATTTGGCTCCTTTCAACCCTATCTGACGATAGCTGACGCAACCCTAACAAGCTTATTTTGCAACCATAACTATGGAAGATGCATAGTAGTGAAGGCGTGCCTGCGGTAACTTGTCCTCGATCCTTCTCTGTTTCTCAATTTTTTTTCTAGATCTATTTCAGGATTCATATCTATAAGCGTTTGGGCATACTTGACCATGTGATGCTATCTGCACCAACCTGGAGGTAAGTTGTCTACCACAGTTTCAGTGTATTTTATTTTGCTTTATTGCTTCCCTGGGCGATACGTTTGCCATAGTTTCAGTGAATTTTACTTTATTAGAATCAAAATAATCAAGGACTTCATTATTGGTAGAAAATTCAGTTTTAATAGGTGCAGCTTGAGTCTGTTCATCTGCATCTGCTGGGAAAAGAGACATTCATTAAGTTTAGCCCATGGACGAGTTCTAGAGGGGTCCTCTGCCCGCCACGATGGAGGATCCCGTACTTTCCATCTTTATATTCCTCCATGCTTGTGGTGCTTTGGAGTGCTTGTTTGATTAGCCACATATTGCTGAGAGTTTTGCTTTTGACGGGGTTGGTTTGGTGTATTGGTTCAATTTATTTTGTTGTTTCGCTTATTGTAAGGGTACAATAAAATGCTATAGGAACCTGATAACGTTGGAAGATCTGGCAGTTGGGCTTTGATTTGTTTGCTCGCACAAGATTATCGGGATGGGAGAACAATATTTCCAACAGGAAATGAACTGGCTCCGTCATTCGAAGGCATACCCTCAATCGTGGTACCTACACGGTTTGTCTGGCCCCATGGAGGGATCGTGTGTATCTTGTTGCTTCTTTCACAAGGCTGGCTCTTTTTATTTGTGCCACGTTTTGATTAATCATTGAATATATTGCACATTATTTCTCTCTATTCTTGCAAGAGTGTAAATTTTTGCTTTACAACTATTATCCATGTTTTGATATGTGCATTGAATTGGCTTTTGGAAACAACCACCTTTTTTATGTGTATAGTTTCAACATATGTAATGTTCAAACGGAGATGATTTGCACAATGCAGACAATATTTCACATTTGTCAAACAAACTTGTCTTGCAAGTTTCAAAAGTCAATAGCAGAAAAAACTACATGGTACTTTAAGAGTAGCTAAGCAGAAGTGATAACACCAGTTAATCCAGAATCACACATGTAGTTATATCATGAAGACAAAGATTTTCACACATTATCTACAAAAGTACTAACAAACTAGCCATTCAAATCTCCTTAAGTGGAATATTTTTTTATTTGTTCAGTAGATTCAAAACTATTGGAATTGGTGTAGATTGCAGAGTACCCCTGTCTCTTCTCTTTACAGAGGGCCAAGCACATTGAATGTCTTTGTAAACATTTTAAAATTAGATCAAGCTCTATATTTTCATAGTTGACTATATTAGGGATACAGATGGCCTCTCACTCTCTTTTATGTTGCACCAACTTACCAAGAAACCTCCAAACTATCCATCAAACAGTTTCCAAAATACAAAACCCACAATAATCTAATGTTTAGCACATACATGCAGTTTCATGTTGTAGTCTTTCCCAAAAAAATTAGAATTCATAAAATGAAAGGAGTAAACACCAGTAATCTACTGTCAACTCTCCTTCATTCACTTACATCTTCCATAAAAATTTACACTGTGTCCTATGATATCTTCAGAGAATAAATTCTGAAAATCTTTCTAGATTTAAAATCAAATTTGTGGGGATTTACAACAAACTCCCTATGGTTTTCTGGAAAATTAGATTTATGGAGGGTTTATTATCAATGCAATATACTCTACAAGTTATGATGAAGCCCTTGGATTTCCATTAAACAATCAATATTATGCTTTATTAGAAGTGAAAATTCAGATCTTGTTCTAAAAGATTAGTTATCACAAGAAATTTCTAAAATGAGTAAACACCATAAGTTATCTTTGCTTTTTTCCATTTCAGATTCTGAAAAAATCTGTTAATAATCCTCTGGCTACAAATCTAAATCTTTGCAGTAAAATATATGTAAATTTCCAACTATTATTTACTTAGCATACCCAACAATATTTGCAATCAAGCAAAAAAATAAACACATGAAGTATCACCTGATGTTAACCTCTCTATTTCCTCTTACTGGTGCTATCACACTTCTATTTGCTCTATTTTGCTCCTTTTATCTATAGGAGTGAGCAATTCTATCTGATAATGTGGTTGCAATTTCAATTGGGACAAGTTTTAAATCTATGTATTATGTGTTCGATTCTGGAACCACATTTTAAGAGTCTTCTTTTAATTCTTTTCTAAATTATTTGATAATTCAAGTTTTATTTTGTGGGAAAATATTTCTATCCATTTTTTGATGTTCATTGTGCATTGTTTTTCTCATTTTTCTTGTCAATTGAAAATTATCTTATTATCAACAAATCATGTTGCAAACTCTAGAATTCAACTTTTAATTTTTCGGTTCCTTGTTGTGTCTCCTATTTATCCTTGTTTGCTGGACTTAATACAAACTTCTTGTACTCTTGAGACATACGATGTTTTTGGAGGACTATAGATTTAGTTGTAAATTTGATTTCTAACTCTAAATTTCTTATGTATTGCTTTCTGGTATTTGGCTTTAGTATTTATCAATGAAAATATAGATAAAAGCCATGGACTTGATCATTGAAGAAAAACAAACATACTACCAGATTCTCTTTATACATATTATAAGGAATGATAACATAATAATGTGGAGTGTGTACTAGTGGTGTTTATTTGAATGTGCTACAATTTGTATCTTCAACTTGAAGTGATCTGTGTCTAAAGGCTACAAGAAACATTAGTTGCAATTGTTTGATACAAACATTCATAAAGACCATTCATCTAGAGAATCGACATGGTTCAACCCATGTGATGCCTCTCCTCTACTTTCAAGTGCCTTTTCTTTCCATAATTGACTTTGGGAAGCAATAAAAATCACAATGATCTAAGATAAATGACTGTTGTTAAAAGTTACTTGGCAAGTTGCAATACGATATGCATATGAATGATAATTTTACCATGTCTTCGGAAAGACACTACGTATTACACAATATTAATAAACTTAATCAATAAAGTTCATATTGCATGACCATTCACGATGCATAGAGATTCACTCATTAAGTAACAATGTTACAAACATAAGTCAAAATTCAATGCCTTTTTCTTATGGGTAAATTGGAGAATGCCTCCAATTGGAGGAGTCTACTTGCATTTATGGTCAGCCATCAACCTATGTCACCAATGCAGGGTGGAACCACACTAGAAAGTAATCACAACTTCTTAAGGAGCATTGTCAAGCTTATAGAACGCTTTTTCTTAGAGATTGCAACCTAGGGCATACATTTTTCTCAAATTTTCCTGTAACTTGCACTTGCCCTTATCTTGTGAGCTCGTCTAAAGGTGGTTGCATCTACAGGAGTGAAGGAGCTAGCCTAAAATGGCTTGAACCTAGATTATCCTCATGAGAACTGTTATGCCTTGCTACTAGACCATGGACCATTTAAAAAGCATAAGAATACTATTAAACCATGTGATATATGAATTAGTAAATAGTTTATGATCTATGAAAACAAGGTACCAAAAGAAGTTGAGCCAAAATATTATAAAAAATTCTACCATTCCAACACTTCCCCTAATATATTTAGCTCAAAGGTGACCGATTCTAAACTTTGTTGCCAAATCAATGGTTTTATCATTTGTGCTTTTTAAACACATGTTTGATCAAATAATAGTCAAAGTAAGAACTTTCTTAATTTTTAATAGAACATTTTTAGTTTTTGAAGAACTCTGGCTTTTGAGTTCAACCAGGTGGTTACTTTTTTCCAACTGGACCTCTTTTGCTTAACATTTTATTAACTCAAACCATTACCAGAACGAAAAGCTCCATTAAAACTATTAACACAAAATAAACTTTGATTCATTTTAACATCTTAGAACAACTTTTATCAAAAATATTATATCTAAGATTCTAACCATGATACCTTAAAAAATATTTTTAAGTTTTTTCAAAAAATGTTTTGTTTCAACAATAATTGACTTTAGAAGTTTAAACACTATCAAGAATAACAAAACGCTTTTTCATCAGGGGACCTCTATAGTGTTGCCTATGAACAAAGGTCACTTTTATCTTATGAGATTTTTGGTTTTCAAAATTTTAAAGTTTTTTATTTATTAACTTTAATTCTTAAGTAAATTCTTAATGATCTGTAGAAGATATAATTTTGGTTTCATCTATTTTTTAAATTTATATTTAAACTATAATATAATAATATTAATATATAATATAATAACATTTATAATTATTATTTACAATTATATAATATGATTATTTATTCTCAATGGAAGATAAATGTTTGAAAAAAAAAAGATTTCATAACATTGATCTAATAAACACTTATTTATCTTTATGTCTAGAATCATAAAACATTATCATTACTTTCAATATAGTTACTAATTGAAAATCATCTATCTTGTTCAAAAAGTGTCTAGGCTATGCTACAAATATATAATTGCATTATGAAGTAGCTCATCTTAACCAAAATAGTTACTTTTAGACATTTAATAAATGCATAATCCCTAACTCCTAAAACATCTATGTCTACCCAGCTAAAATTGAATCTCACCATCATTCAGGGTAAGTGCACCATGATGGTTCCCAAAAAGGGAGCTTAAGTGGCCACTTTTCTTTTTCTTTTTTTCTAAAATAAGGAAATACTGACCTTAGACGTGAAATTGAGGATAGTTACACTCAAAATTTTGAGATGGAACAAAAAGAAGGATCAAAGTGCTCTGAGTCTACTTTCTAAACTACTAACTTATTTTGAAAATGTTTGAGATTAAGGGGTTCAAACGAGGGACGTACACAAATTGATGTTGTTTTTGTCAGAAAAACATAACATACAACTCTTGTACGACCCTAGTACGGTGAATTTTTTTTAGTATTTTTAAAATCGTTATTGTCAGAAGTTAGCTAACAGTATGTAGTTGATGCATGATTTTTCTGATAATTTTTTAATGAATATATTTTTTTTTACTAATTTTTGAAGTGGACACTTCCTGAAAAATATAATTTTGGCTATGCTACCCCTACAAATTTTGGAAACTAATTGATTTTAAAAAAAAATAAAAATTGAAGAATGGAGTCTAGTTTCTAAAAATGTAATTTATTTGAAATTTCGATGAACGGTTAATTTATAATGAAAAAAACACTAAACACTGTTTTTTTCCAAAAAAGAGACATACAAACAAAAGAAATTATGGATGAAAGGCTTAACATTGTCAGGAAGTGAACAAAATTACATCGTTGGATAGCTAAGAGAGAACCTAACATTACCCAGATGTTTGATTTGTTTGATATTGAACCACGTACAATCCTAACGATGAGCACGAACCCGATTATGTGAAATATTGTAGAATTTGCAAAAACACATCTCTAGTTATTGGGAATTCCCCCCAAGCCTTTGGGTTGGTATTCCAAGGCAAATACCAATCCCAAGGCTTGGGGATTCCCAAAGCAAGATATAACATGTGTGCATTATAACACGCTCACATTATATCTCAATATTGACATGGTTTTTTTCGTTTGTGGGGAGCATGTCTAGCAAGACATAACACGAACGCAGTATAACACGCTCACGTTATGTATTTCTTTATGTTAAATGCTACTCTATTGAATGTATGTTTGTATGCACATGTATGCTTGTATGTCATGTATGTATGCATGTATGCATGTATATTGTATGTATGCTATTTGAATGTAAGATTGTATCTACGCATGTACATGTATGCTTGTATGTATGTAGGATTATATGTACATATGTATTATGCTTGTCTGTATGTATTTATGTATGTCTTTAGAGGGAGGGAGAATTTTAAGAGAGAGAGATCTAGAGTTGTCTAGGTAGGGTGGGAGAGGGAGATGGAGGGGGAGAGGGAGGCGGAGAGGGAGAGGGGGAGAGAGAGTCTGGAGAGAGGAAGAGGGGGTGGAAGTGAGAGTTTAAGAGAGAGGGAGTGGGAGAGAAGGGGTTGGAGTGAGAGGGACTTAGCTAGGTAGGGTGGAGAGATACAAAGGGAGTGTGAGAGAGAGGGGTGGAAGAGAGAGAACTGGAGAGAGAGAGGGAGATACAAAAGAGGGGGGAGAGGAGAGAGACAAAGAGAGAGGAAATAGAGAGTTAGTGTAGGGAAGAAGGAGACGGAGAGTGTGGGGGTGAGGGGGAGAGATAGGGAGTGAAAGAGGGAGGGAGAGAGTGGAGAGACGGAGAGGGAGATGTGGAGGGAGGACTGGAGGAGGGAGAGAAAGAGGGGGGTGGAGGGAAACAAGGAAGAAATGGAAAGAATGGAAATGGAATGGAATGGAATGGAAATGGACAGGGTGATCCCACAATAGTGGTTTACAATTTTTCGCCAAACTAGACACTTAAATTATTTTTTTGACCTAAATCTTCACATTCGGGCACCTATAGCGGCTAAACCGTGAGGAATTTGAAGATGATGCAAACTAGAGTCTCATCATATTTTGTCTGTAGATTTTAAAAATATTTTTATCAAAAATTTTGGAATCAAATTGCACTTCTTTTTCCATCTCCCACGAAAACTAATTTTTTTCAGAAAACAACATTTTTAAAAAGTGATGCACACCGTATAAAGCATAACTTTTTTTCCATGAAGGATAAAATTTTAATTCTTTCGAATTTAGATTCATAACTCTGATAGCTAGTGATTCCACTTGGTTAGATAGTTTTTTATTGAATATTTTTTCTTTAATCAAGTTTCAAAGTCAAACCAATTACAATTCAGACATAGCGCGAACGTATAAAGTGTAACTTTTTTTGTATATATCAAAATTCTTTTTTTTTTTGGTTGGATTAAGGACTTCAATATCTGGTGCACTCATATTTTTCATTTTTTTTTTTTGATAATCTGCTATTTTTCCACATGTGCAGAACAAAGACCTTCATTTTTGATGAAAAACCTATGTTTAATAAAACTAAAAACAAATACATAATAAAACCAAAACATATTAAAAAATAAGGTTGGATAGCTCGTTCCGAGGAATACCTGATTCCAGTTGGGTTTGTGAAGATTCCTCCATTTTCATCCTCAACCCGAGCCTGAAGTGCCAAAAATTAGGTTTTTTTTGTGTCTCGGGGGGTGATGAGGCATAAGGGGGGTTTGACCGAACCCATTCAAAGGGGTTCGTTCGAACCCCTTTACATGCTTTTTTTTTTTTTTGGTGGGCATAGTTTGAAGGGGTTCGGTCGAACCTTTGTTCAGTAGAACCCCTTATGGGTTTGGTTGAACCAACAGGTTCGTACGAACCCCCAAAAATAATGTTTTTGCCTTCGGGTCATTTCTTGTGAGTTTTCCTTCCTCACTTGAATTGTAAACCACTATTGTGGCTTCACCCATGAAATTTAGCATTTTGAATATAGTTTCAAAATAAGTAAATTATTCAAATACCCAGATTATAGAAATTAAATTTTGATAGGGATCTATAAAAACCACTTTTAAAAAGTCCCTATTTTTTTACCATACCAAGCACATGTACAGACACCACTTTTTGATCCAAATAAAAGTATTTTTCTAATTCCTTTTGGGCAAAAATAGCTAACATGAAGATTGATGTGGAATTTTTTTTATAATTTTTTGTTGAATATATTTTTTTTATTGAATTTTTATTGGCCTTAATTGCTATTTTTAAAAATCAACGTGTACGGAAAACATAATTGGACCTAAACTAAACATTTTTTGAATCTTTTTCTTTTTCATTATGCAGAGAATTTTCTGAAGTTTGATGCCATATTTTTTTTTTACAAGAAACTTAACCCAAAAAAAGTTATTAAAAAATTAAAAAAGCTTGATATTTCAAGTTTAAGGACTAGTTTGCTTAGAAATTAATTAAAAAATAGCAAACATATAATCCAATCTTAATAAAAATTATATATTTGGAAAGTAGACATCATGTTCTCTAATGGCTTTTAATTTTATAGATTAATTCAGAAAAAAAGTCCATCAGCCATATTGCCAAAGTTGGACATTCTTCTTCACTCTGCCTTAGTTTTTTAGTTGCAAGTCAAAGACTAAGGCTTGGATTGCCAAGTCTTTCCCAAGCCTAAAACCAAGACTGCATGTGGGTTGGGAATTCAATTTTTAAATAACACGTATACATTATTTAAATAAAATGTGTACGTGTTTCATAACGTGTACGTGTTTCATAACGCATACGCAGTTATCTATTTACCTGTTGGGTAAAGGTAACGTGTATGCATTATGTAACACGTACGCATTCCTAGAACAAAATGCGTATGTGTTTCATAACATGTACGTGTTTCTGATATAGCCGTTTTTTCCTAATTTGGTAAATACTGATAAAACACGTTTTTTCTGCAACATTCCTTTTTTTGCAGTACAGACCGAAAACACCATTTTCTACATTTTCTATTGCAAATTTGTCTTGTGCAGGGCATATTCTATTCAAATTGTTGGAAGAGACAAAGTGCAGGTTGAATTTTCTGAAGTGGAATCAAGTACAAGAACTTTTTACAAGAAGATTTGGAAAAAGAGAATTTTTTGGATGCATTCATGATGTTTTTGTACTTCAAAGTTTAAAGAAAAAAGGATCTTCATACTACATAGTTTTATTTGAATATTTGAAGGAGATAGAAATTTGAAAATAGGTTGTATTTGAATCATTTTTTTTGTCATCAAAGAGGGTTTTGTAACCATGGGTGATAAGAAAAGAAAAAGAAAAATATGTAGAAAGTCAATGACACCCAAAGAAATTCAAGCAAATAGAGATATGGAGGCAAAAAGACAAAGGGATAGAAGAGAAAGGATTCGTCAAATGAAAAATTTGCAAGCATCTAGTTCCAAAAATATTGAAGAGGAAGCCATGAATGATGAAATGAATGTAGATGATGCAAATGTGGAGATGGTGAATATGGAAGAAAATACAATTATGGAGACAAACCCAACTATGCCTTCAACTTCAACTTTGAATGATATGGAAATAGTACCTATGCAAACAACTTCGGGTATGTCTTCAAATCGACTTCCCAATGATATGGAAAATGCACCTATTCATACAATCTATCTAGGTATGTGTTCAAACCCAAGTTTTGATCATATTGATATTGCTTGTTTAGATGAAATACACCGTTGATGATATCAATAATTCTAGGGTTGAAACAATGCAAAAACAAAAAAATGATGAAATTATATCTTATGAGAATGCAAATGAGAATGAAATCCCTCATACTGATGAAAATGTGAATGAAATCCCTTTTACATTTGAAAATGAAACCCCTTGTGTGAATGAAAATGAAACCCCTTGTATGGATGAACCTGAAAATGTTTTTTTTACAATTGAAAGAGATGTGCTAGATAAACTTTGTGGTAAATTTTCTTGGAGACAAATTAGAACTTATGGAAATAGAATATATAAAAAAAAAATTATAGAAATAAATTAGGATTCCAATGTCAACTCATGGTGCAATTAGTGATAATGTCGAAAATGAGAATAGTGATGAAAAAATTAGGTGATTTTGTAAAACCAAAAAAGAAAGATGATTCAATAGAACAAGTCATATCTAGTGTTGCTAATGCTATTGATTTTATAGGTAAGAAAAGTCGATCAAAAGATAAGAATGTGGCTTGTCATGCAATAACAACTGCTCTAGTTGATAAAGAAGCTTCAAATAAAAGAATGTTAAGTAAGATTAGTAAATGTATAAAATTAAATCCCAGAACTTTGATAAGAGCTGCTAAAAGAAGAGAAAGTATTGAAAAGGATCCAATTAATCAATGTTGGAGTTTTAGTGGTAGACTCCCAAGATTAGACATGAAATTAACTAATGAAATTAAAACTTTTTAAAAAAAATTTGGCATGATAATACAAGAGTATCACCTAACATTAGAGATGTCTTAAAATTAAGGGTGGGTTCCAATATTCATGAACCTCATCCAAAGCATCTCTTAGATATGACTCAAACTAAATTATATAAAAGAAAATTAGATGCTTCAATCTTACCATTGAATATTAATATAATTCAAAGATCATTCGAAAAGTGTAAACCTTGGTATGTTAGAATTAATAAGCAACGAATATCTTGTTGTTGTAAGACCCATGTACAATTTTGTTATTATTATGATAGTTTTTGATATATACATTGCACTTTGCATGCTAACCAAATTATGCAAGACATTTGTGGTATTAATAAGCCAGGTCTGAAAGAATCAAAGATTTTATTGTAGGTTTGTTTTGTGAACCCTATAATAGAAACTTATTTTATTTAAAATCATGTATTTATGGAGAATGCGATAGATGTGGTAAATTTTCATTATTAGGAGAATGTATGCATGAAAGTAGTTTAGATGAATTTGGAAAACAATTAGTGGATGTAAAAAAATTTAAAAATGTTGAGTATTCTTTAAAAGATGGAAAAACTGGAAAACATTGTGAGCTAATTGTGGAAAAATTTAGTGTGCATGCATTTATTAATGAATTTAAAGATAAGATTGAACCTAAATATGTTCAACACTCTCAATATGCTCATTGGATTGATAATCAATTTCATTTATGTAAAAACACATTCCCAATTGGAACTATATTGTTAGTTGTGATTTTGTTGAAAATTATACTCTTGCTCCACAAGAAGAAATTCAATCACAGTATTATAATTCAGTGCAAGTAGCTATATTTGTTCACATTGTTTATAGACATGCAGATGATAGTACAGAAGATAATAGAAATTTTTTTAGAGAGTACCATTTTTATGTAAGTGATAATTGATTACATTCATCTGAGTTTGTTCAATATTGTTTTGATAAATTTTATAAAAATTTAAAAGAGAGAGGTATTCAAATGCTAGAACATCTCATATGGCCAGATAATTGCATGGGTCAATTAAAAAATGCTAGAATTTTTTATTGGTTATGTCGACTTCATAAAGAAAATAATATCCAACACATATGGAATTTTTTTGAAGCTAGTCATGGTAAGGGAGAACACGATGGAGCAAGTGCATGTGCAAAAAGAGCTCTTGCTAGAGAGCAACTAAAATTTGAGGATGTTGCAAAATTTAGAGATGCACATGCAATTGTAGATTGGTGCAATACCAAATTATCTACAACAACAAGTGAGAGCTCAATAATTTGACACTTCTTTTTTTGAAAGAAGGGGTAAAAATTTTATTCAATCAAAACCAAAGTACAAAGCACAGGCCAAAGGCCCACCAGCAAAGAAGACAACCAGACCAACCAGCAACAACACTACCTATTCATGTCCTCCACTAATAACCTCTCAAGGGTATCAAGATAATTAGAAGAAAGCTCATCCTTTCCACTGATATCCCAGCCATCCACATTCTCAGAGGCCCACTTCGCTAGACAATCGGCAACTTTGTTCCACTCTCGAGGGATATGACAAAAGGAGACAAAATCTAAGGAGTTGCAAAGACTCAAAATCTGTCTGCCCACAGAAGCCAATTGCCAACTAACATCATCCCACCTTTGATTGTTCAACAAATCCACAACAATCTGAGAATCTGATTCACAGATGATCCTCCTCCAGCCTAAAGAGCAACCACGCTCAACATCAATTTTAATAGCAAGGGCCTCCATCAGATTATTAGACTGTTGCCCTTTGTAACTAGAGAAGACAAAAACCACCCCACCATCATTACCTCTACCAATACCCCCCACACCAGCATGTCCAGGGTTCCCACGAGAAGAACCATCAGTATTAATCTTTAGGACCCCCACCGGGGGAGGCATCCACTTCCCATCACGACAGACTCGTTGCCGAACTTGATGGGGCCTTCTGCCAGCAAAATAACCCCGGCTACTATCCCCCAAGCTCAAATTCTGCACAATATCAAGATCACCAGGATCAATATTTTCAGACATGTCACACTTAGCCGAAATAGTCTCCTGAAGCCTGCTAATTATCTTCTTCCACAATTGAAGATTTCCCAAATTGGAACCACAAAAAACTCTACGGTTCCTCTCCAACCAAAGATTCCAAAGAATGAAAATAGGCCCAATGGACCAGGCCACCTGAAGGAAAGGAGTCTTTGCTGGTGGTCTGCCCAAACTTTCCCAGAAGTCAATCAAGGAGGTAGCATGAATACACCCATGATGCCAAGCCTCCCATCACTTGTGCCATAACTCCCTAGAGTAAGGGCAAAGAAAGAACAAGTGGGAGGTACACTCCTCATTATGAGAACAAAGAAGGCAAATAGAGGGCCCCTGAAAGCCACGTTTGCGAAGATTTTCCCAAGTGAGGCACTTCCTCTGAGCAACCAACCATAAGAAAAAATTGCATTTGGGCCAAGAGAAGTTGTCCCAAACCTTCTTCCACCAGTGCACCTCAACAGGACCATATAAGTTCCTGTCAAGCATAGCATAGCCTTGGGCCACAGTAAATTTACCTTTAGGACTAGGATTCCAAGCCAGAACATCCCTCCCATTAAGGGAGCTGCAAAGCCTAGCCTCCAAAACTCTAGAAAGAACAACACGATCCTCATCAGATCCACCAATGGGCCACTCCTGTGGGTCCTTCCAGCAAGCCACCTCTATCTGCCCAATATGCTTGATAGTTTTAAAATGCTCCACCTTAATCCAACCGGCCTCAGAAAAAATATGGCAAAGAGGCTGAAGCTGAGGAAAACTAGAAAGAATGGGAGGGTGGCCATCCCAAGAGTCCTGCCAAAACAAAACATCAGAGCCTCTATTACAGATCCAAAAGAGGCCCTCCTTAATCAGCTGAGCACCCTTCTTAAGGGTATCCCAAATACAAGAACCTTTACCCAACAAGGGAAGACGCGGCACATCGAGGCAATCAGCACCAGGAAGATACTTGTGGGTCAGAATCTTTGCCCAATCCTGATCTTGATTGTTACACCACCTCCAGTACAGCTTGGCAGCCAAGGCAGTGACAACAAGCGCCATAGACCTAAGACCAAGGCCCCCAGCATGCTTCGGCCTGCAAACAGACTCCCACTTGATCAAGCTCCACTTTGAGGAAAGAAGGTTGCCAGACCAAAGAAATTGCCGAGACAAAGCATCAAATTCCCGCACAAAGGTGGACGGGGGAACCTGCACACAACACCTATAAATGGGGAGAGACTGCATCACCGTCTTAAGAAGAATCACTCTCCCAGCCGAAGATAACCATCTGTGGGTCCAATGGCTAACCCTACTGCGAAATTTATCCAAAATACCCTGCCAATAATCTCTCCGCTGTCCTCCCAAAGCCAAAGGGATCCCAAGGTACATCAAGGGAAGAGAACCGATCTGAAATCTAAGGATCCTAGCAATCCTACTCTGAATAAGCTGAGGAGTATTAAAGAAATAAATAGAAGATTTATCATCATTAATCCGCTGACCAGAAGCCTTCAGATAGATGTCTAAGGCTCGCCTGAAGTTCACCGCCTCACTGATTCTAGCCAAGCCCATTAGCCCAGTATCATCCACAAACTGAAGATGAGAGTAGGAAGGGAGAAGGTTGTTCCAGCTCCAACCATGGATAAGACCTTGTCTCACCTGAGATTTAATAAATCTTCCAAGACCCTCAGCCATGATAATGAATAAGTAAGGGGATAAGGGATCCCCTTGCCGGAGTCCCCGAGAAGCACTAAACAAATCTGAAGGTTCCCCATTAATGAGAACAGAGAATGAGGTAGAGGTCACACAACTAAGAACCCAGTTCACCCATTCCTCAGCAAAACCAAAAGCCAAGAGCTTTTTCTGTAAGAACTCCCAGCTCACTCGGTCATAAGCTTTAGACATGTCCAGTTTAATAAACATAGCCTTCTCCTTAGAGTTAGCCATAGAATGAATAGCTTCCATGGCTATCACAACACCATCCAAAATTTGTCTCCCTTCAACAAAACCACCCTGCTCAGCTGAGATCAAAGAACCAAGGAGTGGTTTGAGTCTCTCAGCAATCAATTTGGTGATGATCTTGTAAACAACGTTACATAACGCAATAGGCCTGAATTGAGCTAACTGGTTAGCTCCTTCCAACTTAGGTATGAGGGCCAAAAAGGTAGAATTCATAGACTTGAGCATCTGTTTGTTCCTAAGTGATTCCTGAACCACCTCAAGGAGATCCAACTTTATAATTTCCCAGAACTCTTGAAAAAACTCAATTGGAAACCCATCCGGACCAGGCGCCTTACCTTTTTTCATATTAAATACCACTTTCTCCAACTCAGGTAACAAGATAGGACATAAGAGAGTCCCATTCATCTCAGCAGAGACCAGGCGGGGAATACAATCCATGATGGCCTGCTCCTCAGCCCAAGCAGCAAGATTCTCCCTAGAAAAGAGGTTTGAGAAATAATTGACTGCCTCCCTGGAAATATCAGCATAGGACGAGAGTTGAGCCCCTTCCTGCGAAACCAAAGAGGAGATAGAATTTCCTTGTCTTCGAGCCTTAACAGAATTATGAAAGAAAGCAGTGTTCCTATCCCCCTCCTGAAGCCAATCAATACGAGATTTTTGCTTCCAGAAGATCTCTTCCCGAAGTTCCCACTCTTCTAACCCCTTCAGAGCCAAGGACTCAGCCATACTAAGAGCAGAGGTCAACCCTTGGTCCCGAATCTGCCGAGTGATAGTATCCAACTTGGACTGGGCAGCCATCTTCTGAGCTTGAAGGTTCCCAAAACATTGTTTATTCCATCTCTTAAGTCTGAACTTCACATGCTGAAGCTGCTTGCTAAAAGTGAACATGGCTGTCCCATGAGAAGGCCTCCCCTCATGCCACCAGTCCAGCATTAGCTCCTGAAGAGATGGATCTCTTAGCCACATCAATTGGAATTTGAAGGAGGGATTTTTGGTGACCCCATAAGCTGTGACAGAGAGCTTAATGGGCCAGTGATCAGAGCCCCTCCAATCCAGAATTTCAGAGCTAGTGATCAACCTACTATTCAACCAATAACAGGAGACAAGAAATCTATCAAGCCTTTCAGATATAGCCTCCACACCACATCTCCTATTATTCCAGGTGAAGACACCATTGGAAGGTTTCACATCTATGAGATTCAAGAGACCAATCATATCCCTAAGAAGATTGGCAGAAGGGTCAAGCCTGGCTAACCCACCACGTTTTTCATCTAAGCAAGTAACAGCATTAAAATCTCCAGCCATAATCCATGGGAGAAACGGGTCCAAGGCTCGGATGAAGCGAATGTGAGCCCAAAGATTTAACTTACCTGAAAGATCCGTAGGAGCATAAATATTGGATAAGAGACACCTTTCTCCAGTAACAAAACTAGAAGCAACCAGAGAAATGGAAGACCGACTAGACATCCACCATAAAGGGGAGACTTTCCTCGGGTTCCAGAAGCAAGCCACACCCCCTGCACTATTCAAAGCACCTACCCCCTACCAATTGCCTTGGGGCCAGATATGCGAAGCACAATTAGCAAGCCCATCAATAGTAAGCTTAGTTTCCTGGATAAAGACCACATCCGGTGACTGAGATTCAATTAATATGCGAACAGCCTTTTGTCTAGGGATGTTGTTCAACCCCCTTACATTCCAAGATAAAACAATCATTTATGGGGGTGGGAGAAATGGGAATCAATGGGCTTCACAGACCCAGACTCAACCAAAGTATCACCCATAAGCTTAACCTTCTCTTGATCAATCTTTCTTCCACTCTTTGACGGTTTATCAAGAGGCCCCTTTTTAAAGGATTTCTGTTGTAAGCCTAATGTAGGAGGAGCTTTGATACCCCTCGTAGGATCTGAGGCCCCCTTAGGAGCAGGGGGATCAGGAACCACCGCAGCAAAGTCCTTCAGAGTCTGTGACCCCTGCAGAACCCCGAAATCCTGAGCATGAGCCAAAGAATCCATAGCCTTCTGATCCTTCTGATGAACCCCTGGAGATAGAATTTGATCCTCTTTCCTTGCATCATCATCCTAAACATCTTGCAAACCCTTAGCCCCAGACGAGAGCTCAACTGGAATACCCTCCTCCTGGGTCAAATCATCAAGAACCTCAAACCTGTTAAAGTTGTCGTCATTCTGCCTATCCATCCAAGATCTCTTCCTGCCCTTGCCTTTGTTATGGGACTTGACCGGAATAAATCCCTCATCATCCATGGGTTCATTAGACATTGGAGCCTTTCCCTTGTCGCCCTTGGGAGGCCCAGTAGCAGCAAAGGGAGAGGGTTTAAATCTAGGGCATTTACGGTGTAAATGTCCATATTCATGGCAAATTCTGCATCTAAATGGTAGGGTTTCATAGTCCAGTTGTTGGATCCAACAAGAAGATCCCAAGCGAATTTCCATAGAGTCTGGTAATGGATTATTTAAATCAAATTCAACACAAATGCGAGCGAAAGAAATTACCTTACGGTCTTGAGTTTGGGAAGCCAATCCCACAGGTTTTCCAAGAAGCAACAAGATTGAGTGAAGAATATCCTCCCTCCAGAATTCCAAAGGAAGCCTCGGCAAACGAACCCACACGGGAACCGGCGAAGGGATCTCCTCCGCAGAGTTGAATCCCATATGCCAAGGTTTGATGAACAACCCAACCTGGTTAAAGAAATAAGGACCTCCCTCGAAAGCCCTATTCCTGTCGGACATGCTTGAAAAGACAACCAAAAAATAGTTATTAGCTGCCAGAATAATCTCCATATCACCTTCTGGGTTCCAAACCCTACGTGCCCAGGAATCCAAAACAGGTAGAGATAAACGAAGGCCCAAAAATTTGCAGATAAGAGCATGATTGCCCCAATATTCAACATCCTCCGAAACTTGCTTGGGTTGAATAACCAAAACTGGACGATCCTCGGATCTCTCCAAACAACCGTTTACTTTTTTGATTCGAAAATTCCCTTTGGAAGAGGAGACTCCATCCCCAGCATGGGTTTTTCCCATCTGATCCAGCCCACTGGCATGCAATGAAGAAGAGGGCTCAACCATTTCCAAATCACCAGAAGAAGCCATAGAAAAAGCCAAATCTTGTTTTACCACGGACCCAAGGCACAAGCACCTACAGGAAGAAGGAAGATAGGGCAGGAGACCCCACGCCCCAGATACCCAAGCACCACCCGCCAAGAACCCAACCGGTGCAGAAGAAACGTAGCAGACACCAGAAAACGACCACCCAGCAGTCCAAAACGCGAGCCAAAGCCCCCACTTCAGCCCACACACCCCAGGAAACCCGCCAACACCCCCAGACACAACACAAAGAGGTTAGACACAGCCAAGAAACAGAAGGAAGGACGCACTAGGGCATGCAGACCCTAGCGCGCGAGCAGAGAACGCACCAGGCCCATCCTTTTTCCATAATTTGACACTTCTTTTGGTTAGTAGAAGAAAATGATATTTTTTCTCGATAAGATTGTGAAACAATTAATTGATCTACAAAATGGCATTCGTTTAAGAGTTTGAATTCAAACACATGGACAATATGGACAAGGGAGTTGGCATGCTTTTGTCAATTTTGTATTGCAGGTGATTGGGAGGCATGTGAAAATACGGAATGGGTTGAACAATGGCAACAAAGAGCCTTAACGCCTACATCGACACATGTTCAACATGGAACGACAAAGGAAGATAATCAAGTGTTCGCATCAGATGATTATGATTGTGTTTCGAATCTTGTAAAAGAAGGTACGTTATTTATTGAGTTGAATTTTATATGTATGCATGTTTAATATATGTGAATTAAATATAAGTCACTCTTTATTGAATTTTTTATTTATTTTTGTAGGACATGTGTATGTTGTTGTTGCACCTAAGGGGAATGAAGAGGAGACAGAGTACTGGTTGGCTAGATGTGTTGAGAGAAAACATAATTTGGTACATCCTAGAGTGGATGATGACAACTTTGAGTATCCAACTGGTTCAGTGGTTGTTGTTGGCACCTGGCTTTGAAAATATCTGATGAGAAAGAATAGCTTGCCTACATTTGAAGATTATGAAAGACATAAGAAGATTATACATTATTCACATTTCATTTTGGCAACCAATATAAAACTAGTTAGATATCAAGGGAGGCTTGCTAATAAAGTTTTATGGACACTTTCAGTGGATGATCATGATACAATCATAGATGCATTACAAAAAAGAGAGGATGCAGATGGTACAATAGAGTAAATAAATATTGGTAAGTATATAGTTGTATATATATTTAATTGATATATATTTGTCTTTAATAGTCATTTCCTAATTAAAGTTTTATATCATTTTTTGTTTCAGGTCTCCCAAAATTAGATGCTTTACAAAAAATAGAGGAGATACATATATTACAATGGAATTTGAATCTAGAGACAAATAACTATATATATTTCTACCCTTAATCCATATCCTTGTATATCTACCCTTAATCCATCCACTTGCATCCCCTTAAGTCACTCTCTCAACACCCCTTAAGCGATCCTCTTAGGACCCCTTAATCCATATCCTCGTATATCTACCCTTAATCCATCCACCTGCATCCCCTTAAGTCACTCTCTCAACACCCCTTAAGCTGATCCCCTCTAGGACCCTTAATCCATATCCTCGTATATCTACCCTTAATCAATCCACCTGCATCCCCTTAAGTCACTCTCTCAACAACCCTTAAGCTATCCTCTTAGGACCCCTTAATCCATATCCTCGTATGTCTACCCTTAATCCATCCACTTGCATCCCCTTAAGTCACTCTCTCAACACCCCTTAAATTATCCTCTTAGGACCCCTTAATCGATATCCTCATATGTATACCCTTAATCCATCCACTTGCATCCCCTTAAGTCACTCTCTCAACACCTCTTAAGCTATCCTCTTAGGACCCCTTAATCCATATCCTCATATGTCTACCCTTAATCCATCCACTTGCATCCCCTTAAGTCACTCTCTCAACACCCCTTAAGATATCCTCTTAGGACCCTTAATCCATATCCTCATATATCTACCCTTAATCCATCCACTTGCATCCCCTTAAGTCTCTCTAGGGTTCATGAGATGCTTAGAATAACAAATCTATATGGGTTAATGGTTTAAGGTTCATCTCCCCGTCTCTAGGTCATATGGTTTAGGGTTTATGGTTTCTAGGGTTCATGAGATGCTTAGAATAACAAATCTATATGGGTTTAAGGGTTTAGGGTTCATGATATGCTTAGAATAACAAATCTATATGGGTTAATGGTTTAGGGTTCATCTCCTAGTCTCTAGGTCATATGCTTTAGGGTTTAGGGTTTCTAGGGTTCATGAGATGCTTAGAATAACAAATCTATATGGGTTTTAAGGGTTTAGGGTTCATCTCCTAGGATTTAGGTCATATGGTTTAGGGTTTAGGGTTTAAATTCATTCTCTCAACTCTCCTTAATCCACAATCTTGCATCCCTTACATCACTCTCATAATTCCCCTTAAGCCATCCTCTTAGGGCCTGTTAAGCCATATTGTAAGGTTCATGGCATGCATCCCCTTAATACACTATCTTACATCCCTTTAAGTCATTCTATAAACTCCCCTTAATCCACCCTCTTCAAGTCATTCTATCAACTCCCCTTAATCCACCCTCTTGCATCCCTTCAAGTCGTCTATTAAATCCATAGTAGCCTCACGGCGTCCTTAAATCCACTCTCTTACATCCCTTTAAGTCGGTCTATCAACTCCCCATAATCACCCTCTTTACATCCCATAATCCTCTCTTACATCCCTTTAAGTCATTCCTATCAACTCCCCTTAATCCACCCTCTTACATCCCTTCGTCATTCTATCAACTCCCTTAATCCACCCTCTTGCATCCCCCTTAATCACTCTCTTACATCCCACTTTAAGTCATTTCAACTCCTTAATCCACCCTCTTGCTCCTTCATTCTTCAGCTCCCTTAATCCACCTCATCCCATAATCCACTCTCACATCCTTTAGTAATTCTCAACTCCCCTAAATCACCCTCTTGCCACCGTCCTCTCTTACATCCCTTTAAGTCATTCTATCAACTCCCCTTAATCCACCCTCTTGCATCCCCTTAATCCATCCTTTTAAAGGACCCGTTAAGCCCCTAGGGTTCATGACATACATCCTCTTAACTCCACTTAAGGTATTCTCTTAAGACCCCCCTTAAGCTATATATCCTCTTAGGTCCCCTTAATCCATCCTATGGAAAATATCAATTGAATTTGAATGGAATTTACTATATATTATTCTTTTCTTGCATGAATTTTTTACTTAAATCACTCATAAAAATTATAGTTAGTTTACTTACATTAATTATTTTTGCAGGTTCTCATCAAGTCGGTCTACCATGTGATTGTCACTAAAAAAATTATTTTATCAAGAGACAGTATAAATATCAATTTTTGGTCTTCACGTAAAAGTTGATAAGCTTTAATTGTATCTACATGCACATATGTGTTTCATCATGTTATATAGTTGTATTGAACATCAATATACATTATATATGTTTGTTCGATGTATGAACTTCAATGAGCTTATTAGTCACTTTTTAAATATCTTGTTCCAATTTTATAGATTATACATTTCATGTCTTGTATTTACCACATTGTATATAATTGTTCAATTGTATAGATTATAAATTTTATACATACAAGGAGATAGACTTTTGTTTATTGATTCAAATATTTGCTAGAATTGGAAAATAGTTAAAATTACCTGCCCTTAATTTATTATGTACATATTATCTAAACTATTTAAGGAATGTTTTAATTTTTCACCTAACCATGTGATAAATTATATATATGAAATTTAATTCTAGATAAGAATTCATATAGTGCATGTATTACTTGAAAATTAGATAATTTATATCTATACATACATGAGTGCATATAATCATCAAAATGAACATAACATGATCATAATTGACTGCATATATAATCATCATGTATTAAAGTCAACTGATATAAATAAACAAAAATATGATAATAACATGTTCAAAATAAAACTAGAGATAGATAGTCCATAAAATTTATATGTCAAGATGTATGTGTCAAGTCCAACACATATATTTAAATAAAACTCTAGAGATCTATAGTCCATAAAATTTAAAACCATCTAACTATAAGGCTGATCGGTCATATCAAGTCTCCTCTTTGTTCCATGTCGACTAGATGTACCTGCATCATGCTGGAAAAGAGTACAAGAAACTTGAAATTAAATTTAAAGTTATTTAGAAATTTTGATATAATTAAACATATTTAAACTTGAAAATATAAACTTTTAGATAAAAATAATTTTAATTAAATATCTAGTAAATACAATAAAAATGACTTTTAGTACATGCATAAATTACCATATGATCATGTGAATCTACTGGAACATTTTGTTCAAGGGTAGCATAACTATCAATTGAGAAGATCCAAATGCCTAATCTACTATATCCTGCATATTCATATAAAGCAAACAATATGTTAAAACCTCAAATATATATATATTTAAAAGGTCCGTAAAAATTTTATAGGAGATTTAGTAAAGTTTACAACCTCGAATGATATGACCTCATGATCACACACCTGAGATTTCCCATGCATAAATGTTGACGACGTCTCAAATGCGCCCACCATGGGTATCTCATGAAATCCCCACATGTATAGATGTACAACAGTTTGTATAGATCATTCACTCATGTGTATGTAAATGAACAAATTAAATTAGATCTATGATGTGTATTTAATTT